>VMBQ01003998.1:72990-94914 GCA_007657795.1 Dreissena rostriformis
GGGGGGGGGGGGGGGGATAGATAAGACACGACAAGACAAGACAAATATTGATTTAGACTTGCAAAGTGTACATCGTCTTAACACAAGATATTTCACATACAATTATGTCACAGAGATAAACATAGTAATAAAATAGTTATAAAATAAACATGACCAGCATCGTATACGGTTACAAAAAGGCTAGGTATAATATAAGTTATACATGTATATGAAGGATTACTATTTATAGTTAGGTAACAACATTAGCAATACTATTTCTCAAAATCAGAGCTTCTTTCACAAATTTGGCTAACTTAATAAGTTCAAGTTTATTCGTTGTATTCAGTAATTGGTGTAATTTATAAACAGAAGGCCTTATGTAATAACATTTCTTTAAATAGTTGTTTTGTCTAATTTCAACGTATAAAGGACATTTACAAACAAACTGAAACTCATCTTCAACATCTAATTCGTTACAACAAAGGCAATAACGTTCGTTTCGTTGTATATTTTGACCAGCATACCTTCCAGTTTGAATTCTTATTGTCAGGCTGGAAGTTCGAAGCTTTGTGACGTAGTGTCTTAGTGATTTAGGTAATACAATATAATATTTTTCATAAACAGACGTTCACATAAACACACGGTACATATCTAAACAGAGCTATTTTCAACGGATCGAAACCACTCTTGTTTATAGGTATCAATTACAACAGTTTTAAAATGTGGTATAAATATTTTAACATCGAAAGAGCTTTGATTTTTAAACACGTATGACAAACCCTCGGGTGTCTAACAATAGTTTTACATTAAATACCCAATTACAGCGACCATTTTGACAATCATTTAATGCTTGTATATAAATCGATTTTAAAATTATGTTATCAGTTTGAATAAGTTTAAACCAATATTTAACCATCTAAACATATCTATGAATAAATAGTGGTTATCTTCCTAACTCGCCGTACACTACAGCATCACAAACAGTTTGCTTAACGTTTAACAATCTGTTACAGAACTTGAAGTGTACCCTTTCCTATTCCATTGACTTTGTTTTACGCCATATCTCACATGCGTAGTTCAGTATAGACCCAACAAAAGCATCGAATATCTGGAATTGTGTTTTTGGTTTCAAGTCAAACTCTTTGTAAAACAAAATATTTATAGATTTAAGTGCTTTTCCACATAAATATTCTTGATTTAAATTAAAATGTCCAGTATACTTAAAAACGGTTCCCAAATAATTAAAATCATTTACTACTTCTATTTGCTGACCTTCAAATGTCCATGTTTCAGATGGAAATAATCTACCCCGTTTGCGAAACATCATTATTTTAGTTTTTTCGGTATTTACCTTTAATCCCAAGCATTTACAGTAATCTGATACAAGATTTAAGTGTTTCTGCACTTCCCCGGGCGATTTACCAATAATGCCCATATCATCTGCGAAAAGCAACAAAATCAATACAATGTCATCTATACTTAGGCCGGAAGAGACGTCATTCTGTAAAACAATTCTAAGTCTTCAACAAATAGGGAAAGCAACAAAGGGGACATAACTTCACCTTGCCGCAAACCTACAGCATAGTTAAAATATTCTGAGTATGATGAACCATGCTTCAAACATGGTTTAACATTTTCATACATATTTTTTATTATTCTTAGCAATTTACCGTCTATGGCGGCTTTGTATATTTTCAGTCATTATGCATTTCGATACACAGTATCAAAACATTTTATCATGTCAACGTATAAAACATAAAGCCTGTTATTTTCATTAACATATTTTTGAACCAGGGACATGAGAATTTATATAGCGTAAATTGTTGAGCGCCCTTTTCTGAATCCGAATTGGGCGTCCGAAATAATATAAAAGGTACTACACAAAATTTCTAATCTATTGTTAACAGCTGAAGTAAATAGCTTAGATAAACAACTTAGACGAGGAATCCCTCTATAATTGTTCACATCAGATTTATCACCTTTCTTATGTAAAGGTATTATAATACCTTCCGTCCATTTCTCGGGGAAATGACCAGAGTTCAACACAGCATTAAACACAACACATGCAACGCTATAATATCAATACATTCAATCAAATACTCGTTTAAAATATAGTCACTTCTATATGCTTTTTTGCGTTTCAATCGTTTTACAGACAAGTTAATCTCATCAACGGTAAATGGCTGATCTAGTTCGGGGAAACGCGAATTCGGAAAATTGATATAATGAGTACTGCAACAATGTTCAGCCTCATGATTAACACAATCAAACAAATCATGACTAACATCAGAGAAAAAAAACGAAAGTCTTTCAAAGGGATATTTTGATTTTAAGTTTGATTATTTGATTTTAAGTATTTTCAAAATTCTTTTGGTTTACTATTTTTTTAAACGTTCAATCTCATTTGCCTTATTTCTCAAATAGTGTGTTATCTTTCTATTTATAAGTTGTTTGTACTCTTTTTTACATTGCAACAGTTAAAGTCTATTGTCTTCCGACTTATTACAATTAAATTGTTTTAACAGAGAAACATAGTGACCGTGTGTCATTTAACATTCCACATCGAACCAATCAGCATGCCTAACAGCGCTACACTGTTCAACTTTTGATGTATTGGTTAGAACATATTCTTTAAAAAAAAAGGATCAGCGACATTACGTATAACATCAGTGAATTTATTTAACGCACTATTTATAGAGTCACAACTTGAACAATCTAAATCTTCTACAATTGTGTTAAACATAGGTAGATTGCTAATGATACCCGATCTAAATTGGTTACGCAATGTATCGTCCCATTTAAACTTCGATTCAGTGTATGACAATTGTTCAACCGTTTTATTGTTACAATATTATGTAAACGATAGCGGTGCGTGGTCACTGAATTCATTAAAAACGCGTTTTACAAATTATTTAATAAGTGCATAATTTCGTTCTTGGTAAACCAAATAATCAACTGTAGACAAACCGTTATGAGAAAGTATGTAAACTGACTTCTATTCTACCATTGACAACACGATAATTTGAGGATTTACATGGATCAAGCAGTTTAATTCCGTGATTATTGTGAGATCTGTCAACAGAGGCCCTACCAGAGTACATATCTGGGTCATAATCAATATCATCTATAAAACTATTTATACTATCATGAATTACAAAATCAGATTTGGACCCAATCCAACTATTAAAGTCACCACAAAATAAACAAGAGGGCAAAGATGGCCCTAGTTCGCTCACCTTTTTTTTTACAAGGCCTTGTTCGTTGCTTACTTTACGCACATACATTAAACCCCCTTTTCACAGAGCGAGGCTCATATTATTATTTTAATGCTCTGAGAAAGTTTCAGGATGAGTGGGTACAAATTGTTTTACTAATGCCACATGAAGAAAATTTGCCCGCCTAATGGTGTCCATGTTTTTCATTGACAGGATCCATATCTCATAACATTTTAATGTTCTGACCAAGTTACATAATAAGCAATGTGGGATAATCTCCTGTTGAGAAACTTCCTGTCGCTAACAAACCGCTCCTCGCTGGTCATGATGCAAAACCATTTCCACCTAGGTATCTAAGATAATTTTTATGCAACAATTTAAGGTGAAAGAACTTTTCACTTAAACCAGATTCAAAACTGAGTAGAGATAATGTAACATTAATTTCATTGTTTGCCCGAGGTTTATTGATACAATGCATTACAAAAATGCAAGTAGCATTACATTTGGTAAAATTTAAATAAATTACAAGGGAGACAAATGCTGTAACACTTATTTAGAAAAAGTACATGCATTAGTTGTTTCCCTTGATTGCACAAAACACTTCATGGTATATGAAACAAGGTTTTTCTTTGATTTGATCTAGTGACCTAGTTTTTGACCAAGATGACCCAAATACAATCCCAATCCAGATTTCATAAACATAAACATTCTGACCAAATTTCATAAAGATCGGATGAAAACTGTGACCTCTATTGTCTACACAAGGTTTTTTCAACTGTTAAGACAAAGTTCTTTCAAATCTACCCGCAGAGTCCCCGCTACTAACTAAAACACTGTATTTTATCCCCAAGTTAATTTACATGAAATCTATTCGTAATGTCCATTGGTCACCAAGGTCCGGGCTTATTACGGATTGGTTGACTAATTAGAATGTTCTAGAAGGAAAATCTATTCATGTTTTTACTTGCTTGGCAAATGTACTAAAATCTAATCGATTTATATTGGTATAGAGTAATCCCGTTATATTTGCCAGTACCGTAACTTGTGTATCCTATGCAAATAGGTGACCCTCTCATCTGTGCTGTTTGCTGACCCAGTGTGGGTACTATTAATCTCGTGTCTATATGCTGACCCTGACTTCATTGATAAGTATATGGTCCTTCGATTCTTTTATCTAAATGACTTTTCATTTTATTGATCCCCAATTATACCCCAACCTGGGTCTAAACGTATTCGTGTTCTTACTTGAAATAAATCTTAAATCAGGGCTTGGTTTATGTGTACTCTTAAATTATTTGTAAATGACAAATATCTCCCAAAAATGTATTTTTAAATTCTCAAACTTCATCCTAACATGAAATATCCCCTTATTAATTTCCATCATAAGATAAGAATAAACGATATGTTATAAGCTGTTACATGACACAACTTTGAGATTTCTTTTTAAGTATAATAGTTACCTTATTTATAACTATTAAAACATTTCATCATTCCTATTACAATATTAATAATATCTGTAACTCATATCATTAACATTATCTGTAATTGAATTATAATTATTGATGTAAATAAATTTTTAACATTTTCTACATAATTAAAACATCTAAGTATTCTTATCATATTAATAACATTCTCTGTAACATAATATTTATGATATAAGAATAATTGCTATGCATATGCGGTTATGTAACACATTTTTTTTTACGATAAACATGCCAATGACGAGCCTAACAACGCTCAGGCTTAAAGTTTGTTTTCGAGGTAAATGTCAAAATTAAATACCTTAAGTTAAGTGTATTTATAGATTTATAGATATAGATCAAATTTATCACAATGATTGAAAAGCATTATTAGACTAGGGGTGACGCAACGAAAGCTACATTTGAATTATTCAATTAAAGCAGACAATGGTCATAATCACAAGTGTGTTTTAGCATTTTTCTATCGTTATCTCATGTCAATAAAAAGAAAAAAAAAGTTATTGGCATTTTGTTCATGCAACCACGTTGGCAAAACATTATGTGCTAGCCGAAGTGATTTATATTTTAAAAAGCCACAATTTATGTGTATATTTTTATTTATAGGTTGTAAAATAATGTTTAACTATTTTTTTATATGACATCTATAAGCATATGAATAATAAGTGTGAGTTATTTATACAAACAATAGTAAGTACAATATACAGCAGCCTTATCGAAAATAAGGGCAAATTCAACCAAGATAAATTTGTGTATCCAAACTTCAAAGTAAGTAGTTGGCATGCGGATAAAAGTTATACGTTGCTGTAGCCAATTACAATTATGTACATACATATACTAATACTGAAGTACGACATAACTAGTCTGTTATCAGAACGTGAGACGCCTGCACGAATCAGGCCTTATGTCACTATCAAACATAAGCAGTTGACTCGTAGGCTTTTAAAGGAGAAGAGTTAAGTACGTCATAGAATATGAAATAAAAACTTACTTAATGTACACCGTTTGTTCTTACTTCAACTGATGAATTTATAAACAATGACATGGTGATAAAAATGTATTACTTTTCTCCTTTTTTTCATTGTATTTCACAAAATATCAAACACTATTGAAATGTGTATATAGGTTCACAAAGCGATACAGTACTGATATCAAAAAATAGTCGGAGCTTCCGTCCGTGTGGTCTTCTTGTCTCATGTTCTAAGTTCATTGCATGCCTAGCATTTAAAATAGCTTGCAATGTCGAGGATGTGTTTAAGGAACATATGCCACGTTATGATAACATCCATGGTGAAAATTCAGATTCTGGTGCACAAAGGTCAAGGTTGAGATAGTCAGTTACCATCCTTTCGTCGGTAGTTACAATATCTGTTTAAACAATCATTGGTCCATTTTAAAGGATACCTTGCGTAGATGATTCGGGAAAGGTTTAAACAACATATTCAACTGTTACGGCAGCAACAGTTTTAAAATGAATTAAATATAAAAAACATCTTTATTTTAAAATGTCGTTCACAAACATGTCTACACTGGGTGTCCGTTTACCAAAAGCCCTCATATAATTTAGATTCATGGAACAATTCCTTTAAGTGACACAACTGTCAGGGCTGCTTATTCAGTCGTTTTAATGGAATCATCTGATAGGATGCATGATTATTTGATAGAATTCAAACAATGTGAGACAGAGCATTTGGTTAAGACTATCAACACAACTTCAATCCCATCAAGAAAACTTAAAATCATGTTGAATAACTACTCTCTGAATTTCACTTAAATATCGCTTGTAAAACCCCTGTGGTACCATCTGCAAATTCACAAGTTCAAATTTTGTTTCCACAATGTTATACTTTTGTGTTACGTTTGGAAATATTTCAATATTGAACTAGTTTTACATTTCAAGATTAATATTTCAGATACCGTAATGGAGCGCTGAACTTTACCATGAAGTGCACTTATTGTGGAATTGAAGGGAGTGAAACGCTATGCGCAGATTGTAGTGAGAAGCAACAAACTGATGTGCTTTCTAGAGACAATGACGAAGAAAATGTCGAAGACGTTGCGGAAATACCCGTAGAAGGCAACGGTAAGATATTTTGGTGAATTAGTAAGTTAAATGCAATTTTAGTTAAGGTACGACCCACGATGCAACTTACATTTTATATTTGAGGTCTTTAATATGTTTCGTGAAGATGAAACAAATTCACTTAAATGATTTAGATGCCAGTCAAATTGCTGTTGACACTGACGATGGGATGTCGGGACAGAAAGATTCGTCTTATGGCAAGACACTCAGCCAAGGCATTAAGGAGACCAGACACGAAGAAAGCATAACACATGATCCTGCAGTCACAAGTAGCAAACCTAACAATGGAGATCAGTACCATCCGGACAGCGATGACCCGGAAGAATATATTACTTGCGATAGTGGTGATGATTCTGAAGGTTCTTTCCATGACGCTCGTGACGAGAGTATGCAATCGGAAATAATTTATTCCAGAGAGCCTTTGAAGTATAAGACTAAGTCCGAAAAGGAAAACTTTGAAGAAATAAAGAAATCTGACGCATCGCAGTTGCAGCGTATGGAAGCGATCGATAAACATTCAACAAACCGCGAAAACGGTCCCCCGAATGAGAATACTGTTCCCAATCCAAGTGTCCGAGTCATTCATAATGATAACGTCACACACAGGACTTCACAAACCAAATACCAAACAAATGTCGACACATTAGAAACTGAACCGATAGAAACTGCAATAGGATTCAATCAACGATCTAATGTAAGCATTCACAATCTTTTTTATCAGCTATGCTATATAGCATTTTAATGAAGACTGTTACCGATTGAAGTTTGCTTATAACAGTCATATATTATTTTTTGCACAGCCAAGTGTGTTGCACAATGCACAATATATGTGTAAATCTGTGTACAGCAAACGGTATATGCATTTAAAGTATACTATTCATGTTTATCCATTAAAATTGCGAAAGGACAATCTCTAAATGGACCACTTAATAATTATAAATATAATTTTAATGCATGCTATTTCTGGTTATGAATTGATTTTTTTTAAAACCTTAAACGACCAATCATTTTTTTGTATATTAGAACATTATATTGGGCATATCTACGAATAAAACACCATTATTTCGCAAAGAAATAGGAGTCTTTTATTATCTTTTAGGATCTTTTATTTAGAATTTTACATAAATATATATATATCTAGGCTGAATTCTAAAATGAGTGTGTTATGTTAAAAAACATGGCTGCTAAGGGGAAGTCTTTCTTTTATGTGCGTTGGTAAATCTTGTAAATACTACCTTCTAAGAACAGTTAAGTTACTTGGGGTCTCAGGTGCTCGCATTGATCATTTGGTCCTCTTTGTTTTCTTTAAGATTCAACCAAAATATCATTGTTGATAGATAAATGTTTCCACTAGAAGAGAAAATATGTATTGTTTTACTACGTTCTTATATTTTACGGGAAATGTCGTTAATCAGTAGACCTACTCTTGAAAATACTTTTCTTATAACCACTCGTTAACTAAAACTTAATTTTACACCGAAATCAACAAATATTGTTTTTATTTATATTTCAGGTGATCAGTAAAAAGGCAAAAGTTAGGTATGTTGAGATTGTATTAAATAAGAAATTTGATTTGTTATTCTCTTATTATTTGTTAAGTCTCCTTCCGGTTCCACTAGAGGGACGTTAAGTTTACCGTCCGTCATGTCTATCCGTCTTTCCTCAAGTCTGTCCGTCTGTCTGATCGTCCGTCTATGCGTATATGTGTCTGTCAATCTGTTCGCATTGACAGTACTGGGATGAAATCGGCATTCTTTCAGACAACAGAATGAAACATTACATGTGTACTGATAAATGGAAATATGAAGGTTATTAACAATGTTGAATTAATATGGGTTTTCATCGGTCTCAATATTGTCAAATCCTATTATGTATTGGTCTTATTCGACTGATAATTATAATTTACAAACTTATATCATAAAGTAACTGAAACGGAACTGACATTAATTAGCATTATCTGCTAAAAATAACATTTTGCATACAAAAAGTAATTTTGATACAGAGACAGTGATTATGAGTCGCAAGTTCTTCAGTATTTAGAGTCAAAAGTTAAGTTACAAGAAAGTTGATTTTGACGGACTTGCTTTACGGTTAATAGTGTGTAAGCATGTATACGTATGGTCGCAAGAACATAAGCGGGTACAATACATAATACCACATAAAACACGCACTGACATTTGTGCACATTCACCCACACTTATTAAACCTAGCACGCACGGTCACGTTGTATTTGTTTATTTTAGTGAAACACTGGCAGTCCGTTTCCACGTTTATGTATCAGTTGCAATGATGAGCAAACCCGAAGATCGACTATACATCAGGTTTGGTAACACATCGTTAGATGGCTGGCAGAGTTTAAAGCACGAAATGAAAAAAGTGTGTCATAAAAAGTGAGTATGTTATGTATATTCCTTGACAAGGAATTAAGTATAGTAAAAAACGTAGGTCGTTTCTTAGCTTTCCTGAGCCAAACGTGCTCATGCTGAGTTTTTAAGTTCGCCTTAGTCCGTCGTCCGTCGCTTGTCGTCAAGATTTACCGTGTAATAACTATATCTTCATTAGACTTGTTCAGAACATCTGTCTCAATTATATCCTCGCAAAGTTTTATAATGAGTCTCGTGGGTTCAAAAACAAACTAGGTCACCAGGTCAAATTAGGAATAATAAAAACAACAACGTGTTAACATCCTAGACGACACGTTGTTTTGCCTAATCACCATAAAAAATGTTCAGAGCGTTTTCCCTTATGATATCTAAGCCGAGTTTGATAATGGCTCCGGTCCGTTGAACAACATGTGCGCCAGGGGTTTCCTTTTACGTCTTTAGTGAAACTTTAAAACACTCTTTTGTCGAATATTCATGCAACTTCTTCAGAACATTTTCTCTTATGATCTCAATGCCGAGTTCACAATTGTGTCTAGTCTTTCACAAACATGGTCGCTGATACGGAATCCGGATATTCAAATATCGCCCATATTATCCGAATCTCGTGTATCGCGGTCTAATTACACCGCGACACACGACACACGAAGCGATACTCGATATTTTGCGCGATACACGAAGCGACACGCGATATTTGTACTGTCGACTCGCGCGTTTTGTAAACGGTGTTACAGTATTTTTTTAACATTTATCCCCTTTTTGTCTCCCCTGATTTTCGAAAACGCGAGAGTCGACAGGTGATATTATAACAGCGATATTTGAACAGTACAACTATCGTGTGTCGCTTCGTGTATCGCGCAAAATATCGTGTGTCGCTTTGAGTATCGCGCACAATATCGAGTATCGCTTCGTGTGTCGTGTGTCACGGGCTGAAATTAGATCGCGATACACGAGATTCGGATAATATGAGCGATATTTGAATATCCGGATTCCGTATCAGCGACCATGTTTGTGTCGCGCAAAATATCGTGTGTCGCTTCGTGTGTCGCGCAAAATATCGTGTATTTCTTCGTGTGTCGTATGTCGCCCTTTATGAAAGAAGGGTGAGATTATATATGGCACTATCCGGATTCCGTACGCTGATGGACGGGATGGGGCGGTACAGTTTCTTAAATGGTTAGTGTGACACCCTGTTAAACCTCTTGAAGTCACATTAAAAAATAAATAAACATGGAACTCATAAAGAACAAATGTTGAAATGAAATCTCAGTTCAAAAATGGTTCAGGACCGTTTAAAAACTTTTCCACCAATAGGGGGGGGGGGGCAGTGTTCATTATATAGCTTAAAACTATAAAGTGATATATCGTGAACACTCCAGAGATCATATTCATTGTAAAAATCATTATAAAACGTGCACAGCCGACATGAGGCATGGCAATTTTCCATATACGGCTATACTGAAACCTTATGGACACTCAAGGAGTCATATTTTTGTCAATTCTTTATGAAATCTGAAAGAAACATACGAAAGACCATTTGTTCTTAGGTTATCTCGACTGTGATAAAAATGGGTATGGTCTGTTGAAAAACATAGACGGGGTTATTAAAGCTATTACAAAATCCTAGAATCACGTGTGTGTCCCTGTTATCAGGAAACTTGCTCTGAACATTGAACACTTGTTCTGGCGATATCTTGACAATAGAAAATGATTCCGGTCCTTCAAACATGGAGCTCAGAGGTTGGAGCAGCGTTTCCTTAAATGTCTTTTGTGAAATCGTGTAAATACTACTTTTACGAACAGTTAAGCTTTTTTTTTGGGGGGGGGGGTCACCAGTGAGCGCCTGTCGGCTATTTTGTTTGTTGTTAAGCAACATTCATGTCGAAAGTTGTTGTTATGTCTTATATAAAAGGTACTTTGCTAATAAAGACATAATAATAAGGGAGATAAATGTTTTTGAAATGGTTGAAATTGTTGTTTTCTTTCATTTAAGGCAATATGAAGGAAATTGCTTTGAATATGAATATTCGATTACCGTACAACCTAAGATGCTTAAGAATGGCATCTGGTATAAATACGTTGTAGTGAACGCAAAAACAAACGAAGAGAATTGGGAGCACTATAAATCTAAAACTAAATACGGAGACAGGACTCTGAGAGCAAACAGTGAATTTGAGATATCGAACGGTAAGGGTACTTAATTTATTATTCCTAAACAGACGTGAACAAAGGGAACGTATCTGCATTCCAGATAACTCATATAATTTCTTCGCACCTTATTGATTAACAATTATTTTTCTCTTTATTTTTTGTACAAAAAATAATTATACATGTACAACCTTTTTTTGTCTATATGCGATTCAAATTATCTAACATATACCGAATTGGTCTGGATGAAACAGTCGCAAGAGGTGTTATCTGGATCTGAACAGTTTTGGAAAACAACGACCTCATCGCTCATCGTAGATACAAACAATGCTAACCAATTTTATCCACCACTTATCACTTACGTTTTAATTATCCCCGCCGAAAATTTCGGAGGGGATATAATAATAGTCTCCGTCCGTCTGTCAGTCTGTGCTTCTGTCCTTCCGTCCGAAACTTTGTCCAGAGCATAACTCCAAATCTATTCAATGGATTTAATCAAACTTTGAATATAAACAGATGGCAACTAGGAGAAGTGCAGTGACTATGAACCATAACTCCATCTACCTTAGTTTTTGAATTATCTCCCTTTATTTATTTTCAAAGTTAATTTTTGGCCGGAGCCTAACTCTAAGTCTACTGAAGGGATTTACTTGAAACTTAAATATAAACAGATGGCAAGTAGGAGAAGTGCAGTAATAAAGAACCATAACTCTATCTACCTTAGTTTTTGAATTATCTCCCTTTATTTAATTTCAAAGTATATTTTTGTCAGGAGCATAACTCTTAATATACTGAATGGATTTACTTGAAACTAGAAATATAAACAGATGGCAACTAGGAGAAGTGCAGTGAGCATTTAACTCTTTCGGCCGTAGTTTTTGAATTATCTCCCTTTTTTATATTTATATTTTATTTATTTATAATTTTAAATTATATTTAATTTAATTTCATAGTAAATATTTTAGCTTTTTAATTTTTAATAGATCCCTTTATCTAATTTTAAATTAATATTTTAATTTGAACACTGCAGTATTCATTGTAAAATGAATAGTTGAGTTTAATGAAAAATACAATGATCAAGAACAGTAACTGTTTATAGTCTTCTTTTTAAATTACCTTTCTTTCTTTCATTTCTATATATTGTATTCTCTTCAGCATAACTCCAACACTATATAACTAATTGATCATTGAAACATAAATAGATGACACAGGTGCCATGTTTTACAAATATTATTCTACTCTCTAAAACAAATGTTGTCAAACAAGCAAACACATTTCGGCGGGGATTTGACACTACTGTGACAAGCGCTTGTTAGTGAATAAGAAATGCGGGTTTTCTTTAAAATATTGGCGGTGATGGACTTTTTTATTTTTAATATCTCAATATTAGACGTTTCTTTTCAGAATGTAAACTTATATGTTTCTAAACTCGTAACAATATTTTTTTTATTGAATAAGTATTTTTCTAACTGGTATAGCTAATGTCCCTATCTAGTACTTTAGCGTATGCAATTTTTCGTTGGTACGTATTCAATCAATAAACATATACATGTATTGCATTTAACTTTAACAAGTTATAGTACGTCGTTGTATGCAGAAAAAATTGCAAAAAAAAAATTAAACCTCCGCTCTAGACTTTTCAAGAAACGTGATATGAAGCTAAACTTGTTTTTACCGTATTATAGATGTTGTAAACAACTCCTTTTTCTTTGCTTATGATTTAACAAATTTGATTTTTCTCATAACAGATTTCTGGCACCAGTATGATGGAATTGTTCTCCCACAACCTGGGCTATTTCGAATGGCAATCAGCTATTTTTATTCGGACACGAAACGTCATGCAAAAGGTTACGTCGATGACCTAGCTCCAGAGCTGTTTAAGCATCCTATCAGTGAACAAAACAGATTGTCAATCAATATAGACATTGGAAACTTTGTTATGCTGTTAGAAGGTGTATTCCGAGTTTATGTTGCTGACATGCAATGTTGGTCTGAATCCGAATTTCACTCAGAGGTATACATCAGATTTACTACTACTACTTCTACTACTACTACTACTACTACTACTACTACTACTACTACTACTACTACTACTNCATGTGTATAGAGTTATCATTTGAGAAACTTTTTCTATTCCAGCATTAGTGTATTAAATGCTTCACATACATTAAGTGTATAACACCATGCTTTAATGTTCTTAAATGTATGATAATGTATCACTCTGTTTCATATATTTACATCTAAATGCTGTATTTTGGGCCGGTGGCCTATATTAACTAATAAACATGTCTATGTCTATGTCTATTTAAAAATTGCCAATTCTTCAATATGTCACAAACACGTTCAACATAAATACCATTGTCATTATCTTCCACAGCTCAACTTTTTCGCTCGACTCATTTTCACTATCATCTAACGCCTTGAACTTTATCGAAATAATATTATGATGACACAATGAATAAGCTGCCAACAACAGGCCACAAGACCCGTCCGCATTCAAAGATATATGTCCATAACATTGATTTGTTTTTGTCTTCCTGTGTTCGTTGTCGGATGAGGCTTTTCACCTAAAAATATTGTTACATATCCCCAAGACAATAAATCGGTTGAATATGTAATACAATTTGAATACTTATTGACGAATCACACATGCTG
Organism: Dreissena rostriformis; assembly: GCA_007657795.1. Classification (NCBI taxonomy): domain Eukaryota; kingdom Metazoa; phylum Mollusca; class Bivalvia; order Myida; family Dreissenidae; genus Dreissena; species Dreissena rostriformis. The sequence continues at coordinate 86,930 of VMBQ01003998.1, forward strand.
AGATCTTTAAGATTATGTCCCCGACGTTTGTGTCAAGCGCATATTTTTTTATTTAATCATATGTTGGTGTTTTTTATAGTCGTTGATTAAATGTCATGTACAATATTTTTGGTATGTAACAAAGTAATTCTGCAAAAACAGAAGACGTGTAATCCTATTACTTTTCTGTAAAATAATTAGCATTCATGGTACATTAATTCCCGCTCATTTCGTGGTAGGACCAATCAACGAATTGAAAACTAACAAATCCGAAAATGACCGATACAAATTCCTTATTTCTTATTCCAAATCAGAAACACACGAAGTTCCGTGTCCATCCTTAATTCATTAAAAAAAACATCGAAATTTCATGATGACGAATATAAATGACTTTAAATTTTACGATTGATAAACATTATTAGAACCCATATACATGCATTTAAACGGCTTTATTTAAACAATTGTGTTAATGCAAATCAAATCAAATATCAAATAAAAAAATGTTGGTATACGTTTTCCCTACAATAATAAAATGTACCTATTTCGCTTGGCGTTCAACGGTCCACATTATTGCAAAAAAAATTCTATGTCAAATTTTAGCTTCGACAGTCAAGCCGAAAGATGAAATATAAAACCAAAAGCATTTTTTGTAATATCGCCATTTGTATGTATATTAGAATAATATCGTGGCGCTATAAATCTGAACGTTAATTAATTGCTATAGGTGTGGTGTGCCTCTTTGCGATGTATTTCAGTTCAAAATTTATACGATACTATTTGTATTTCCAATCCGTTTTAAAATATGTGACAATATCACGCCATGCAGTAATTTAGGGCGTCGAGTGTGTGTTTGTTATGAAAACATAGGATTCTGAAATAGAGGTGTGGATTCAGCCTATACACATGTCAAACAATTATTTTCATTCTATCAATTTGAATGATATCATGCCTTATTTGTGTTTTGTAGTGTGGTTTGAGAACTATCAGACCAGAAAGAAATTCACATTTTTAATGGCAAACGGATAATCTCGCAGAAAGCCTGATGCGACTGTCGTAATTAAATCAACCGATTCGTCACTTTAAATTAAACAACGTTTATTAAAAACGAACACTTTACTGTCAAAACTTTGTCTTAAACTCTCTGCAAATAATTAAGTATAACTGTTTAAACACACAAAGAATACATATAATCAATGGTTATAACTAGGATTATCCACAGAATATTGGGAACAAACTCGCTCCTTTTTAAAATAGGCTTGTCGGATAGAAATACTACACCTTTTGCAAAATGTCAGAAAAATCAATCACCTATTTATTCTGGTAGTGTAACGAAATACAAAAACTCATTTAAAGCTATCTCTGAACATAAAAATGCAAATATACAAAAAGTTATAAACTGCCAAATGTTACATCTAGCTGATACAAATGAACCGTTAAATGACAAATACTTTATTCTCTTCATGGAAGTGAAAAAGTACATTTTTGAATGCAAAAGGAAAATAGTTATTCCTAATTTTCAGGGATTTAAGGCTGGTTTAAGATTTGCTTTAAATGTTTATGCAAACACAACATGTGAATCAAATACAGGTTTTTGTTTTGACAGTTATACAACTTATATGTAATTCATAATATCATTAATAAAAAAGTAACTGTTGTTAACCTAGCAACTCTCATTACATTATGTAATTGATAATTGCATTACAAAAACTGCTGTAACCTAGTAACCATCAATATATATATATATATGTATCGCGCCATGAGAAAACCAGCACAAATGACATCGACGACGTCATCGGTAAATCGTCATTTTTCATTACGTCATAAATTTTCTGCGAAAAATGTATTTACTTTTGTGCGTGAGATAGTTGTGTAAACATGTGTTTAATTTCGTTCGCAAGTTCACAACTTATGGAATGAATGCAGAACTTGAGGTAAGATTTCTGATACTATTTTAATTAATTTTATATTATGTTTTTGCACAATTGTCACTGAATATATTTTAATAGATACTGTTTAAATTTATTTATTTAAGCCTGCTTTTGAAACACGTCGCGTATTGTTTTGCACCCTATCAGTGAATGAAAGAAGCTTTGGTTGGTCGCAGAATATTGTTGGCCAATTAGTAGACTTTCAATATTTTAAACCATAATTTATTGTGAAATATATGTTTTATTGTTGCTATATTTTATGATTGTTTAGGTCATATTTAAAGCCTCTTAAATGTGTGATTAAAAGAATGTTAAAAATAGCCTATGAATAGTCATAATTAAGTTATAATTATCTAAATTAAAATATTTAAAGGAGCAATACTGGAAGACTTACAAACTGTTTTGTTGTGATAATTTTGTTAGCGTGTGGATATTCAAAAGGATTATTTTTAACAAACCGTAAATGCGGTCGTAATAAAATAACTTGAACACTAAATTATTACTATTCGCAAAGTGAATAACACAATGGGAAGAGCAGTAGACGCAGAACTTTTTTTATTGATCTATTAATGCATTGGTTCAAATTGCGGAAGCTCCTATTTGTGTGTGTGTGTGTGTGTGCATTTTATAGAATACAATTATTTTTAATTCGGCACTTCATTGTTGATGAAAATAAACTTTATCAAATGATTAACGCGTATTTATATATTTTAGACATAGATACCAGCAACTACGCCGACATATGTCAGGGTCGTGTGCGGTCAATGGTGAGGGAAATGGTGAGGGAAATTATTGATGACAGTGTTGACAATGATAGTGAAATGTGTACTTACACTGTGCACAGAAAGTCGTTTCAGACCCTGTGCGGTACCGCCACTCTACTTTTGATTTTAGTCAGAGTGTAAGTATACCACACTACAGCAGACAGATGGGCCAACAGTATTTCATAAAACTCAGAAAAAATGCAGATCTTTGTGTTCCATATAAGTGGCGATAAGCAACTGAACTTTCTAATCGACGAGAGAGAAACCCCCGGGAAAGATGGCAAGATGTCGCACGGCCTGGAAAAAACGTCAACTCCATCTAGGTCGTTCGTTATTCACGCCGACAACTGTCCAGGTAATTAACAACACGTGCGAATTGCACATGTATTAAAGTTAAAATACTAGCTTGTTTTGTCTAGTATTAAGCTACGAAGAGCTACTTTTTGAACAATGCTTCGTATTATATTAATGCTTTTTTGAACAAAAATACCGCACCGGTGATCAAAATAACCGCCAAATCTTATGTAATGAGATCGATTTGTTGTTTCAATTTTACTCATTTCAACCAATCAACCATTAAAAGGTTTACATTTCTTCAAAAACAAATTGTTTCGCACTAAGTACTTAATTATTTGAAATACAGAATTCCGCCAAATCCTTATCTGTTGCTCGGCAAATTCATGTCCTTTTTTTTTCTTTTTAACAAGAATGTTAACTATCTCTCCAAATCCTGTTTAGAGATTTCCGTTCAAAATTCGACATAAATACTAAGTTTTAATACTGTTTACATTCAAATTTGGGGCAGGTATTAGGCCCCATTTCCAATTTATTTATTTTACATATTTTTCACAATTGGGAGCTAAATATTTACAATTAAAGGTTTCCAAAGTGTTTTTGTAGATCTCTTTGTTTGGGGAACAAAATCTGTCAGAGCCTGAGGGGAAAAATACGTCTAGGGGAAAGGGCCGATATTCGGCAGGTCTCAAAGAATGGAAAACACTCATCCTAAAAACGTACATAGTCATTGTACGCAAATAGTTCAATAACAATCATATTGATTTGGACAAAATACAAATAACTAAATTTGTTCTTCCGCTGCAGGAAATATCAGTACTTCCGAATGTCGTCTGCCTACCACGGCGTTGTCATGGTGATGACATGCAGCAGCGGCGAAGAAACCTCTCTTTGTTTTAAAAGAAGAATTGTTGAAGAATGAATGTTTCCGCTTCACGAACATCGATCGCCCAGCGCAGCTACTGGCTCCTGGATTAACTGCATCACGGCGCGACTTCTTGCGTGACAACGTGCGACCTCTATTGTCAGCTCGGGGTCAGCAAGGATTCCCGTGTTTAACATGTTAGACAGCATGTTACTTTTTTATTGTTCTTACTTGGTGCTAAAGGGTTTCATTTAACCAGTAATTGTTAATGAATGATTGGTTCTGTACGTTTCTTTGTATAACATACAGAATGAGTGGGCTTTTATTAAAATTATGAAACAAAAAAAGGTATTCTGTGAAGAAAATCGTTAATTGATATTAACACGTTATATGACATAACGAAACAGTAACACATACACGTCATCGGTATCAACAAGAAAATCATTAACAAATTAAATCAATGTTGACTGACATTACAAACATAAAACATAAACGCAGTCAATACGAAAATAAAATCCAGTATGACGTTACGTTAAAATAACGTCGTAATGACGCTCACTTCAGCGTCACATAGGTTAGCAAAAATGTAAATTAGTATAGATTATAGTTAAAAAAAGTACTACATTTTATACATATACAGAACCGGAAAAGAACGTAGATACCGAAAATGCAAAAATGTAAAAATAGACAATTTTGTCATTTGTGCTGGTTTTCTCATGGCGCGATACATATATATATATATATATATGTGAAGTTTACGTTTAAATAGTCACTTATTATGATATATTGTTTGTAAAACGTTCAAGTATTAGAATATAAACCATTAACAAGTTATACAATTTAAACCACGTACTCGAAAGACTTTTAAGTTAGATTTTTGTTTAAAAATGACGTGAAGTCGGTTCCTATGAAAAGACTGAGCGAGACTGTCTCGGAGCAAAAAATTGGCTCCTTATATACTCTGTGATGGGATCGACCATAAATCTGGGGCGAAAAGCGGTCGAAAAATGGTCGTNACTTGAGTTGTAAAAATGCACTCTTTGTGTAAAATCAAATTTTTGTTCTAACTGTAACTTATAAATGCAACTAGCAAATCTTACATTATACAGTTTTATGTTATTGTAAGACTGAAATCATATTTAAAATGTAATTGTGAATGCAAAACCTTTTTTGTTAAGAATCACGTGTGATATACATAAACAAGAATGACATATGGTTAAAATAAGTATATGCATGTACATGTCTCTGTGAATTGATTGTTTATACATATATTATGACATGACTTAAATCATTAAACAGGAAAACAAAGTATTACTGTTCGCATGTTTTCATTTAGGAGCCTTTATGGCGCAAAGCGCGTTCTCAAAACATTCCCTTCACCACGCAATGTGAATAAAGAATATCTCTAATGGTATGTTTAATATTATGCAGTTAATATATTACGGGATAAACAGTTTAAGGACATTCACAAATAAACCGACTATTAACAATGTATAATTACCTTTCTTCTTTGTTTGGATCATACCAGCAATTAAACTTTATTGACGTTTTATAACAATAAACACTATTTTTTAAATGTTGCTTGTTTTTTTTATTTATTTTGAAAAGCAGCGTATATTTTTGCATAGCTTGTTATCTATGTTCATAATAAGTAAAAATGTTCGCATGTTTTCATTTAGGAGCCTCTTTGACGCAAATTGCATTCGCAAAACATTGGCTACAACACGCAATGTGAATAAAGAATATCTCTCATTGAATTCTCAATGTTATGCTGTTAATATATGATATGTTAAGCAGATTTAAGACATAAATCACTAAACCGACTATTTACAACGTGAAATAATCTTTCGTTTCTCGTTTGGACCATATAAACAATTAAACATTATTGACGTTTTATAACAATAAACACTATTTTTTAAATGTTGCTTGTGTCTTTATTTATTTTAAATAGCAGCGTATATTCTTGCATAGCTTGTTTACATAAACACAGATCTCTTTGTTATTGTGGTGAACAAATCTGTATGACGGTGTTTTTGTTTTACAGAATCTTGAACAATGCTTTAAATTTATGAGATCATTTCCTTGTTTGCAGACAGACGCAAGATAAAGTTGTGTACCGTAATAACACACACACGACAACGAAAATAATAGTTCTTTGTTCTTTATTCAGTTGTTAACACAAAGTTTCCAAGACAACATAATTATTTTAATTAACTTAGAACATTTCTAGGAACTACGTAAGGAGCACGGAGTCTCCTTACAACTTCAAAAACGAACTGAATGTTCTCTTGTATGTTAGATTCCCGCTTATCTTCATACAATTCAGGTAGCAATTTATACCAAAATGGACACATACATTGGGTGGCGGCTGTCCATATAATTGACTTAAACACTAGTTGAATTACCTGATACGGGGTGGTTTAACGTGTATTTGACGTCGACTACTGACATATCTTGTGCATTTAGAAAGCGAGTATGAACAACATCTGCTTGTCATGAAACACCCATTAAAAAGCTATGTGTTAGGTAACATATTGTTACTCTAAGTGCATGTGTAGAACTTGATGTGTAAATTGATACCTTCACCGATTTATTATAATTTTGAACCTGGTGTATACATTAATTTAAGTATCGTAAGTGCTCTTTTGATGCACTTTGTGACTGATGGAAGTATTTTGTAATTTCACTATAGTTGTAATTTTGTTAAGAATATGTCACACGCTAAAAGACTTAAAGCTGAAATACAATTCCGCAAATGTTTCTTGCATAAGCATAAGTACTTCCTTTGCATTGCCAGGTTTAGCACTGCGTGGGTGATATTTTTCTGGTATTTAATTTTGCATGATCAAATAAAACTCCCTCAAACACGCCTTAATGGAGCTGAATGCATTAATTTAGATACAAGCAAAGGTCGGAGACTTATAAGAAATATCTCTTTCTAAATTTCAACTGCGTAGTGTTGCATTTTGTATAAGAAATGCATCCCCTAATGGAGCGGAATACATTAATTATGATACGGGCGAAAGGTCGGCGATATATTCGAAATGTCTGTTTCGTCATTTTGACAGCGTAGAAATGCATTTTGTGAAAGAAATTGCAGGAAGGTCAATACTCGGATTCACAATATTTACGAAGTAAAAACACATATCGTAAAATCGATAAATGCTGTGTTTGATACAGGATAATTCAAATTGAGTTTGCCTTAAACAATAAACATACATTTTAAAAACATATTTAAAGTAGCAATAAGTACAAATTAGCCATATTAACGATGTCATAAGGCACTTTGTCGATATGGCCAATGATAAGAAAACCATAGCAACGAAATGACGTTTGGATTCGACGTTCTCTTAAAGCCTCTATAACGCTCAAAATAAACAGAAGTTTCGTACAATTGTTCATAAAATAAAGTTAACCCATAAATAATCAGTGTTCATTATAGCAATAGCCAAAATTTCAACGCTAGATGTCGTCTGGTAACATAGATTTAACAAGAAACAAAAGACTATTTTTTGTTTGTTTGTGGTACAATTTACTCAAAACATGTTCATGTACTAATTAAGTGTTCGTGTGTCATATGAATAGATTTCGTTGCGGGACATTAATATAGAATATATTTTGACAGACAAAAAAGAGCATTTTGTATCTTGTTTAATTTATGCTACCAGACCTCATCTAGCGTTGAAGTTTTGGCTATTGCTAAAAGGAACACTGATTATTATTGTGGTATCTTTATTTTACGAAATTGTTGTTTAATTTGAACGTTATAGGGGCTTTAATTTCGCTTGTAATAAGTTATAAATATTTAGCGAATGCGTATGTATCATTTTAGAAGGTAATCTAACACTGAAAACGTATATAGAATTATAAGATTAATAAAAATAATAGTTTTTTCATTGTTCCTCTTACAATGATATTGCGATCGATCCGTCTGTCAGATTCTAACAGTATTTGATTTGTTTTTAAATATAATGGAAACCTCATTTACTATGCTTAATTTTTTCATCATGGTAATTACACTCGCGACTGAATTTTCTGTTCTTGTGTTTCTACAGATCAATCATTTTGTACAAGACATTGAATATTCCTTTAAAACGATCATAAAGTTCACAAAACGATCACATTAAGTTTTGAATCACAAAAACGTATTTATTC
>VMBQ01003999.1:0-94189 GCA_007657795.1 Dreissena rostriformis
AGACGGACGGATTGACAGTTCAACTGCTATATGCCACCCTAACGGGGGCATAATAAAAGCGGAAAGTGTCGTCTCTGTTTAGTCTGTGCGGACTACACAGGTTAATCTGGGACGACACTGTACGCACATGCATTAAAATCCATTTTCACAGAGCGAGGCTCATATAATTACGTGAAAAACTTACGTCTATTGGTGGGCGTTGGCGAGGTTCCACGTGAATTGTTTCGGGACGTATCACGTGATCTCGTGCCTAGCGACAACATCTCGCGCGCCTCGAGCAGCTTTCCAGACATGTCCTGTTACGAGAAGGTCAACTGACGGATATGAGAAACTTATAATAGGAATCGACCAGACAAAAAAAAACATACATAGTTCCGTCTCGTTATTTTTTTCTCAAAAGACTTATGTGAAACTGCTGCCCTGTTTGAGTATTAACCAATGAAACATCAGCCAAAACTTGGTCAATATAATCATGTTCTGACAAGAAGCAACTGGCCCGCTACTTCCAATTAATTTTTAAGTTATATATTGTAATACTTCACGTGACGTCCCCGAGTAAACTTTCCTTACCCCAATCATTGCATACTTTTAATATGCATGACATTGGGACGTAATATATCTCGATCGGGCTATAATCTTAAACATACCCCGCACATTGGCATTAACAAACATGTAGTAACACAGGTGTTGCGAAAACTCCTAGTGAGTTACTTATCGGTAAGTGTTTATTTAAATGGAATTTAGTAAATGCTTGAATTTCATAAACAATCTACAGGATTTATTTGTTTGTTAATTAATCTAAATCCTGTTTGTTCTATATTATAAAAAATCAATATCAAAGGGACTTTTCAGGGTATAGAACATACTTCCACAATTAATATCCACTCTCCTCGGGGTGCAATATTTACTCTACCCCGTCGATAACGATGATGACAAACTTCATTTATCAAGGACTCCCACATACTGTTAAAACAGGTGTGGTTCTTTTTTTCTGCACTTCCTTTCAATGTGCTAATTTTCATTGTGATCTTTTCAATATTTCCTGAGTTATGCTCCGCACAAGAAGCGGGACAGAATGACGGGCGGAAGGAAGGACGAAAGGACGAGAGGACGGATGATGCTATTACTATTCACCTACCATCTTGTAAACTGCTCATGTTAAATATGTATAGTGACATTTAAAAAAGGAGAGAATAAGACAGATGACTTACGTCAGCAGCCATGAACAGTTTGATAGAGCGCTCTTTCTGCTGCTTCTCCCTGAGGTGTTTGGCCACCTGGAACTGGCTGTAGTCCCCCTTGAGAAGGTTGGGGTTCTCCACCTTCACTGGGCGCACCTCCACCTCCCCATTGGCACGCTTCTGTTTGATTATTGTCTCGTCTGAAAGAGACAGACACGGGTTAATATAAGTATCAGGATTATATTACGTTTATTGAATAAAATGTGTTTTGACCAGGTGCAAGTTGGCTGAAAGGGATGGATACGAGTAAAAATAAGAATCAGGATTACATTTAATAGGAATACTGAGTGTTTTTGCAAGGTGTACGTTGAATCTGTGTTAATAAAGCTTTGACCGCATGCCGGATGTGTTTATTTCTATGACGCTATGATAGAAAAGGGCAATACACGTGAAAATATTGTGTAGACAGCGTGAACACGCTTCCTGCAATGGCTACAAGCGAAACTTATAGTCAATAGTTGCACAATGTTTCGTCCACATTCACAATCATCATCCAAAACAAATCGATTGCAATTATGTATACTAAAAATATGCATGCATACAAACCAAATAGAGAGAGCTTAACGTATTTATGGTTACGAAACTAACATGTACGTATACGAGTATTTTTTTTATAGACTCAATTATTTTAATGTTTCAATTTATTTTAATGTCATCCGTATGTGTAAAAGCGAAATCTTAAACAGGAAAAGGGCTGTCGGGTTACATTTTATTCAATTGATCGACCTGAAAAGGTCAGTTAATATCAAATGTCTTTATTGAATATCATGAAATAAACGTTCTTTCAAACTATTTTGGTTTAAAAGCTTTTTTTATTCAAATCATTAAAATAAGTAATAATATTACTAGTATTATTATTACATATTGTCCAATGCGCTTGTAACAATAATGATCAAGCAGTTTATGCCCCAACTGAATGAAAGTCAGAAACCTGTCGTCATTTCGCGAGTATGTACTACTGACGAATTCGTATTAAACTGTTTCCAAATCACTTACTTCGATATTGAACTTAACACTTACGTTATATTTAAAAGTCAACTATAATACCAATGGAATTGCTAATCAGACATCTATTTGACTTTATTCAAACACAGTCACGTTATTTATTCGCTTTTTATTGTCAGCTACAGCACAATATTGTTACATGACCTAGAAACCCAAACACAGTTTGCAGACTTTTTAAACAAGTCCTCGACTTCAAATACATCAGTGGGACAGTACATAGTCTCGTTTGCATAAATACCACTGTTTTAACTGTTCGGAGTTCCTATTATTGAAAACAGAATAAGTGTAAATCAATGTTCTCACGTCCAATTCTTCTTTCATCCTGTTAGCATCGAATAATCGAAATCGTTTAATTAATAAATACTTGATTGTTTCACTTCCGTGTTTTTATCTGGGAGAAAATCATAACATAATTTCAAGCGTATTTTCTCAGAAAAGCGACGTTGTCATTAAGGTTGATTTTCAAACGACTCTCTTCTTTTTATAAATAAAAATTGTAACAAACCGGGAATAACTAGCATCTTAAAAAAGAAGGTCACGTTAGACAAATTTCGGTAAAAAAAAAGTTGTCAAACATCATTACTATTACCTCTAGCGTCTTACAAAATGTTGTCAGCATTTTCAATAAGCAATACGAAGCAGACCCTACCCTACTGTAAATCATTCAACTAATCAGAACAGTAAGCGGAACATAAATATTAGAACCACCAAAGATAGTTAAACTAATTGATTTCATTTGAATCTCGCTCTGGGATAACGGGGCTTAATGCATGTGCGAATTGCTCTCTTTTTTCGATTGATTAGCGTCTTTCTAAATGCTGCAGACGAGATGTGGTTTTAAGAAAAGGTTCATTCACAAACCGTCACGACATAACATATATCCTTTAATCTAAAAAAACAAAGCTACATGTATCTTGCAATACTTGAAAAAACTGTATTGTACGAAATTCGGATTAAAACGCGATTACAGCTTTGTTGATTATGAACAGTTACGGCTGTTTAGCTTAATCTTCTTACAATAAGACGATTATTTACGATTCTATTAACAGTCATGCGTGTTACATTAACGAGACATTAAAGCGAACACATCAAACGCGGATACGTAAATAATTAAGTGATTTCTCAACTTCCTGGTGTAGTTCATTATACGGTCGGATAAAGGTCACCGTTTCAGTTTGATACGTGATCTCGAGTGACATTGTTGAATGGTAAGGCCTAAATCCGGTGTCAGGTAGGAAGGATGGATATATCGATGCATACTCACCGCCTTATCACAACTCGGCATACATGTGTCCGGTCTGTTTATTTGATATTTTCAACGAAAAACATAATTTTGACGGATTTTGTTAATCATTTTGGTATGTTCTTTATGTATGTCTTGTTTATTGTTTTTTTGTGGATTTTGTTTTCAAAAATATACTATTCCTAAGAATCTTTGTTAAATTCCCCGTGTTTTTTTTTTTTTTTTTTTGCTGTTGTTGTTTTCAAAAAAGTACTATTCTTTTTTGCGTTTCGTGCAGCCGCCATTACTAAGCCATTGTTGCATATGGGTTTTGCATATTCCCGCATTGACGCATTTGTTCACGTTTACCAGGCGACCCGCATATGCTGAGTGACATCCCATCAATAAGAAGGCGCAAAAAGTTATAGTGAATTAAATGAATTAGTGCAGGTTTTACAGATTGTTAATAGTTTAACACATTTCGAATTAATTGTATCTTTGTTTATCAGTCAACTGACAATGTTTGTGGTTAATTGTTTGTAAAATTACAGCGCATGGCTTTAGTAGTTACATGCTTTAATAACATACCATTAAAACAAAAGTTCTACTGGAGACGAAAACAAAATTAATATAATATTTTGACTTCAATTTTGTTAGACTGTAATTTGCAATCCACACTCATTGATTATTACAAACGCTGGGACTAGAATCAGTACTTGGTGTCTGTGGGGGGTGATCGAAGGAACGCTCCCAATGAGGTTCGAACCCTTGACCTCCCGATCGCTATGCGGACACCATATCCACTACACCACGGCGACCTTGTGTTGTTTCTTCCTTGTAGCAAGATCTTGTGATAACACAATAGGTCTATGACTGGATTGTGTTGTTACTTCCTTAAAGCAAGATCAAGTGATATCACATCAATCTTCATACTAGGAACAGGTTTATTTTTTAATGTGTTCTTTGATTGTTTGTTGATTGTTTTTTTTAACACATAAACGCCGACTGCCAAAAGATTACATTTGTTGGCACAACATCATTACCATATTATATTCAGCGTACACTTGTGGGCCCACATATTGAACACATATTTGGGCAAGTGTTACATCTGTTTGGTCAACATGCCAAAATCTGTAAACGTTACATTCTTAAGTTCGTTAACCCATTTATGCCTAGCGTCTAGAAAAAAGGCCTTGGCAAACAGNAGGAAGTATTTCTATTCCTTTATGTTAGATACTTTAAATAACTATTTCAATTTTGTTGTTGAGTTCATTTATTTAAGGAATGAGTGCAAATACAAACATAGCATTTCTTGGTAATCAAACAGTATGATGTGTTATTCTTCCAATGTAGACATTAAAAAGGTTGGAGAAATGCAGCCTCAAATCTGAATCTGAGATATGTTTTGGAAGAGTCTTTGTGTCTTATATATTTTTAAAATTTACAAAGCCTTCAACAAGTATATTTTTATTTTATCTTATGTACTAGTAATGAAATAACTGTGTGTATGACTGTATTGAAATGATGTTTCTTTGGCTATCATAATTTATCATTTATTATGTAGCATTTTATAGCTTCTGAGCTTGTGATATATGGTCAGTATTATATAACATGTTCTGTTCTGTTCTGTTGCACGAGTTAAAAAACCGTCAATAGCATTATACAAGAAATAAATTATTATCAATTTATGAATGTTGCATCAAAAGTCAAAATGCGCAGTATTTTAAGAACTCTAAAATTTGGTCAATATGATTGGTTTCCATAATACAGCTCACGTTTATATACTTGATTATAATGTATTATTTTTAAGAAAGACTTTTTAAATAAAAAAATCGGCTTTTGTGGTCCTAGTTGTTAAAAATCTAAATGTATAAGTTCTTTTGAAACTGATCGTAATTCAGAAGCATNATTGACCCACCGCGGAACACTGCGGTTAATCGTTTTTTTCCATACAATCTTCCACAAATGTCTCATTTTATAATGAAGTGAACAATTCTTATGTTTATATTTTTTGTGTTGTACTTTTTTTGACTTAAAAAGATGATTTTCCTGCACATTGTGTTTTTTTCCCTTTTAACTGCATGGGGCTATTACTTTTTTTACTGAAACATATCAGTACAAAATCATAAAAGACTTAAACATACTTTGGTACAAAAAAAAAGCGTTTAAACCCACAGAAAACCACCTTACCAAAAACCCACAAAAACTTACCGAGTAGGTTATTGTTTGCGAAACCTAGCGAGTGTGTGTTTCATTGTCCAGAGTGCTTATAAATTTAATAATTAGAATGAATTATCTTTAATGTAATTTTTTTATATATAATCTCGAGAAACTTGCAATATTTTTTCGCCACATTAAAGTTTTTTTAAATTTGTGTCACTCCTAAGATTTTCCCACGGCCTCCGCATGTCTCTCTTACCCTCTGAAAGTGTTTGTTTTAAGAAATTNTCTATGGACAGGTGTCTATAGAGAATCCAGTATATAACCTGTTAGTTCCTTGTGAAGGAGAACAGTGTGTGTCTATGGACAGATGCCTTTGGAGAATCCAGTATATAACCTGTTAGTTCCTTGTGAAGGGATACAGTGTATGTCTATGGACAGATGTCTATAGAGAATCCAGTATATAACCTATTAGTTCCTTGTGAAGGGATACAGTGTGTGTGTATGGACAGATGTCTATGGAGAATCCAGTATATAACCTGTTAGTTCCTTGTGAAGGGGAACAGTGTATGTCTTTGGACAGGTGTCTATGGAGAATCCAGTATATATCCTGTTAGTTCCTTGTGAAGGAGAACAGTGTGTGTCTATGGACAGATGCCTATGGAGAATCCAGTATATAACCTGTTAGTTCCTTGTGAACGGCTATACAATTAAAATGTTATTTAAATTGCAAACTGGATATTGTTACTGGTGCTTTCCTTACAACAAAACCACACGCATTGATCAACTCCTAGCTAAAACATTTATTAAATTATTTAAGGTAGTTCACCGACACTTTTTTTTCTTTTGAAAAATTAGCCTTTATATGTCATTATGCTGGCGCTTCCATGAAACAATGTTTTAAACTTGTCATTGAGACATTTAAATAATAATTTTAGAGTTTGAACTGTCTGGCTGAAAAATCTAATGATGTCAAAAAAAATCAACCCAGTTATTACATGGGGCTTTGTTAAGATTTTTTTTTTAAATTCAACCCAGTAACTACATGGGGCTTTGTTAAGATTTTCTTTAAGCCCAACGAATATTGCTAAAGCAAAGTGAGGTCTGTACCAAAACGTGGAAGCTTATTTGCTACAAGGGGGTAATGGTACATGCTCCTTGGAGCCAAAACCATATCAAATGGCCATACACGACTCACCTTACAAACTTTTATGACAAATATGAAAGTCAAACATAATCAAACATTTGTCCATGGACTACTGTGAGCATTGTTGCCAACAAAGATTCTTATTTCATACAGTAAAATCGATAAAGAGAAGTTCCACAACATACTTTCAATGTTGTGTCAAATTTAAATTTTAAGAAAAAGTTGTTAAAGCTGTCTTTTAAGTTACAACAAAGGTATTAAAGCAATGTTCATAGCCTGTTTCTCATCTAGGAAAAGCTTTAGTATAAGAATTGTGCACACTTTTAAAAGATAAAGATCATTTTGTAACGGTTAGTTGTTGCTGTGCATATTACAATTGTGAATTTAATGCTAATACAATGATTATGATGGAACATACTACATGTACCTCGGACATTAAATAATTCAACAGCTTTTTTCTCATTTTATTATGAGGAATAGAATGGTTTTTCAACGCTGAATGAACTGTTTGGAAAATAACACCCATAAACACCAATGGCTTTAATGCATAAATTAGGCGTAATTATCACGACATACATGTTTACTGATGAAATGCAGGAAAAAGCTATTCAATTTTTATAATTACAACCACAATGACAAAACTTACCTGCTATGTTACCATGGCAAAGTAATTCTTTACCCTTGTGTATGAAATAAGTTTTAGTGTTAATTATATTTTTGTTGAACATCATATTGTTGATGTTGAAGCCAAACACAACAAAACAAATGACCAATGAAAAACAACGTCAATACAATTCCTGCCAAATATTAACCTCACTGTGCAAATTGTTTATAAAAAAGTAGTACAGTCATGAATATTTTTTATTAAAACTCACATATGGAGTCCGTTAAATGAAAAACAAGCCACATGAAAGGTTTTTATCCCTTCCGAATACTGCCTAGACATGAATGTAAAAGAAGTTGTAACAAGGGCTGTTTGTAAAACATGCATGCCCCCCATATGGGCTGTCAGTTGTAGTGGCAGCCATTGTGTGAATACGTTTTTTGTCACTGTGGTGGTGGTGGTGGTGGTGGTGGTGGTGGTGATCTTTGACATAGTGACCTGAAAATCAATAGGGGTCATCTGCCGGTCATGACCAATGTCCCTATGAAGTTTCGTGATCCCAAGCCTAAGCCTTCTTGAGTAATCATCCGGAAACAATTTTACTGCTTCAGGTCACTGTGACCTTGACCTTTGACCTAGTGACCTGAAAATCAAAAGGGGTCATCTTCCAGGCATGACCAATGTCTCTAGGAAGTTTTATGATCCCAGGCGTAAGCATTCTTGAGTTATCATCCGGAAACCATTTTCCTATTTCCAGTCAACCATTTAACTGCTTCAGGTCACTGTGACCTTGACCTTTGACCTAGTGACCTAAAAATCAATAGAGGTCATCTGCCTGTCATGACCAATGTCCCTATGAAGTTTCCTGATCCCAGGCCTAAGCGTTCTTGAGTTATTATCCGGAAACCATTTTCCTATTTCCAGTCACTGTGACCTTGACCTGTGACCTTTGACCTAGTGACCTCAAAATCAAAAGGGGTCTTCTGTCGGTCATGACCAATGTCCCTATGAAGTTTCATGATCCCAGGCTTAAGCGTTCTTGAGTTATCATCCGGAAACCATTTTCCTATTTCCAGTCAACCATTTTACTGCTTCAGGTCACTGTGACCTTGATCTTTGACCTAGTGACCTGAAAATCAATAGGGGCCAACTGCCGGTCATGACCAATGTCCCTATGAAGTTTCATGATCCCAAGCATAAGCGTTCTTGAGTTATTATCCGGAAACCATTTTCCTCAATCCAGTCACTGTGACCTTGACCTGTGACCTTTGACCTAGTGACCTTAAAATCAATAGGGGTCATCTGCCAGTCATGACCAATGTCCCTATGAAGTTTCATGATCCCAGNGATGAACTAAATATATTTGGGGGTTTACAAATATTGTGGGTGTGTTTACTTAATCCGTCTAATCGCCTTAATTTAACAATCTTTCTTCATTGCACCATTCAACACCTAAGCGGCAATGTCACATGTCTTCCTGATGATAATTTTAACATAATTATGCGATGAAGGGCGACGTCGAAATGAAAGGCATACGCATAGAACCTACTATCTGATTACCACTCATTTGGTGAAAATAGAAACGAAACAAGATTCATTGTATTATGCAATAGGACGAACTTTACCATTTCATTTATCTTAAATGTGGGTTGTGAGCGCTTATACATTTGATTAATGTATCCTACAAGACTGTCAAACGGGACAATGTTAAAATTGTTGGTTTACATCCTTATTCATTTCACAATATTTGTTTAGGTGTTAAGTTACTGACATCCTGTATTGTGGAAATCTATACAACTTAAATATGAGAACCTTTAGACAGTAATCGCTTTACAGCCGAAGTGATTCACGATGAACCGCTATTCCCACTATAATTAAACGGAGTGAAAGCAGCAGCTTTGTCTAAAGATATTTAATTGGTTGCAACATAATCTTCAGGTAAACAAAATCAGACCAGCTAGTCAGAAATGACTCACGAGTACTAATAACTTGATACGATTTTCCTTATCTGTGGTATGAACCCTTTTTAAATTACATCCGAATTCTGCGCGGTGAAAACCCTTCTTTCATGACTCACTGTCGATTAAAAATGAAAGAAATTATGCGTGCCATCGGACATTAACAAGACACAAATCTCCAATTTATGTTTCTTATAGTTAAGAAATAGAAATGTCAAATGTCAAATGTCGTTGTTTTTCAATTGAGTATACATATATCTATAAAATGGCCTAGTGATGAATTGATCAAATCACTTTCGACAATTATATACGATAAATACTGACACAGCATTGTTTACGAATGTTGAATGTTTTTGTTATACGATGTGACTGAATAGCGGAAATAGAAGTACTACAGAAGAAAAGGCATCTTTGCAACAAACAAAGTGATCATTTATCACATCAATATTTTGTTTCGAAAATAAGATGAGCGACAAAAAGTAAAAGCAAAGTAATTTAACAAACTTATTCATGTCGGGATAAGAAAGATGATATGACGGTGACGGGAACAACGAGGGAGGAAAGAAGGTGTGCGTAAACGCGAAAATATGGGTAAATGACGGAATCCGCTATCTTGTGACATACGTTTGCAATAATTCGCTACTATTCGAAACAAAATACGTTAAGTTTATTCAGTGCACCATTTTTCAATGTTTTTAATGAAAAAAAAACATGAGGCCCTTGTAAACATAAAAATGCGAAAACTTGTATTTAATGTTAAGTATTTTCGTACATGTTTGCAAACTTTGCGGCATCATTCAACACCACGATGTCGAGATAAGAATGAGTTTTCCTTTCCTAAGAATGGCAATCCTAATTGCGTTACTATAAAGACCCGTTGTACGTTAAAACTCTTCCAGTCTGGACATGTTTAAATAAACTGATAAACTGAAGGAGGAATTGGGAGTAAGTAATGAGGCAATGAGGAATAAGCAAGAAATTTGTGGCAGTGAGGAGAAAATAAGAAAGATGTTTGATCATGTAAATGTATATTCAACAGGTAAAGTAACAACGGAATCAATTGCTGGTTAGGTTTTATTTATTCGAACTCAAATAATGTTTGTGATTATATTTATAACATACAACTGAAGCTTTAACACTAGAACGCATTATGAATTACGTATACGTTTGAGAATAATGGAGCTGTCTTCTGATTAAAAATATGATCAAGTTAATACTTCGTTTTATTCATCACTGTTCATGCTAGAATCCTCCTGTATTTGCGGGGGTTATACCTTCCGAGAATGTTATCGGTCAGAAATGGCTTTTTCTGCACGGCGTATTTCAACGCTTATGATCTGTCATAGTTCTATTTGGCGATGAGGTTACTCATTTGGTTCTTCATGCTTTTTGAAATTGGGTCCTGCCTTAGAGAGGTAACCCGAAACACTACCATGTTGAGTTTGTGACTATTTATTGACATATTTTGGTAGTTGTTTCTGTTTAAGGTTTGTTGTTATCTTTAAGTATTTTCATGTACTGTAATAAGTTATTGATTAGAAAAGTTAAATGGGTTGGCTTTAAATTGTATAAAGCGTAGTGAATAATTATTTCAATATTGCTACTACCATGGACTTAATATTTCGCAATTTACTTTTAATTATTAGTGTTCGATTGATGGTGGTTTCAAGGCGCGTGAGATATTCCCAGATAAGAGGGTGATGCTCGCAAAATGGCATTGTGCACCATTTGTTAATAACGGGGTTTTGGCCCTTTGTATTTTGAAAAGATGATTTTTACTATAAGCTTACAGCTGTCCGGAGCCATATCTTGCAAGTGCTTTGGCGGATTTTATTGAAACTTGGTATGAGTATACTTGATGTGAGTGTATATATAGATGCGAAAACCCATCACAGGCACAAATGAGTTTTTAAAAAAATGACAAAAGGCTCAACCCTTCACTTATACCTTTTCTTTTAGTTTTACACCCATCCATGAACATGAAATGTATTTGGCGGGGGATATCAATTCAACGAATTTGCTTGTTGACCAATACATGCATGCACAAATATAATTATCGTATTGAAATATTGTATTAACATTTAAAGTAAATTAATGTATCTCTTAAATCAGAACTGTAAATTTGTTGATGATTAAAATTGTGTTGTTACCAGTATGACAAGCGCCCCTTGTTTTCGTCAGCGCTACATTTAATCGTTAAAACTTTTGAAATGTTTTCCGCTGAGTCATCACTAACAACGTTTATCCAACGAAAATAAATTTGTATGCTTTAAGTTTTCATGAGACCTTGGTTGAGAACAATTTTAGTGTTAATTACTGTAACATTATTGTTGATTTAATAACCGGTACTAAGCTTAATTTGTCTATACATTTTACTTTCTTAATTAAAGAAATTTGGGTTAAAATAATTCTAGAACTTACATAGCACATGTATTTGACTTTATCTGTTTGATTTACATTGTTATACTTGTTGGACAACACTATTTCCTTTACAATTAAAAGAAGTTCGCGACTCAAATTTTGTCAACTTTTAATTTGCAACTCAAATGTTCTCAACTTTTAAAAGTTCATAACTCATTGTTTTACAATTTTGAACACTTTGCGACTCATTTTTTCACAATTTTGAAAGGTTCATGGCGCATTGTTTTACAATTTTGAACAGTTTATGAATACTTTTTTCACAATATGAGGGGCAAATGCCGCTTCACAAAGAACGGAAAAAGTCCTGACATGGCAAGTAATCCAACCATTAATCATAAAATTGTACAACTTTGCTTGTATATGCACATTGAAAAGTCATATAGATCATAATATTTCGTGCTGCACAAACCTAGTGTCATGTTAAGTATTTTCATTATTTTGCTACTATAAAAAACATACAATTGTAGATCTTGTGAACTGGCAGTTATTTAAATATTTGTTTCGCTTTATTTGTTGCAGTTTCTTTCCACCTCACATACCAGCATATTTAAATAAATACGACAAATCTTCAACATTATTTTCGTAGGGTTATCTGTTCAGATTTTCAATCCGGAACAATAATCAATTACCATAAGAAATGTATGCAATTGTTTCTTTAACAAAAATGTGATTTTACTTATGTATCTTTGTCTGCTTTCAGGTTTAGTGCTCCTGGAAAGCACAGGAAGAGAAGCTTGCTTGAACAGGGACTTGCCCTTCAGAAGTGCCTTTAAGAGCAGACGGAGAATGCATTGTGTTTAAAGAGCTTCAAAACATGTATTTACACATTTATGTATTAAGACTAATGGATATAGTGAATATAGTTGACAGAAATAATTGTTACCAATAGTGCTGTAAATGGGAACATCCTTATAGTGTAAGCTAACACACCTTTTCATATGAAGAGGAAATCCAGGTTCAAACCCTGGTGGGGATCCCATATAAGCAGCAACTCATATAATGTACATATGCATTATACAGAGAATATAAGTATTCAATATTCAATATAAAATACATATTAAGTTTTTGATAATTTTCTCCAACACACAGACACAGTAATTGTATGTTATTTTACTGTATGTGATTTATCATAAGTATTAGGGCACCATCATAAGCTTCACACAATATCAGATGTCACCAACCAAGGCACATAACTCTGTCCTTGTAGTTTATCATAATTATGACTCTTTTTTTACTTTAAACAGAAAATGCTTTGTTTGCAACAAATGTGCATCTTTGTTTCTACTACAGAATCCAATATTCATATCTTTAGTGTCATAATATTAGGCAAATACTGAACCAAGTGAGATTTTCATTAAGTATTTTTGTCAGATTTCAGGTGCATTGCTTGTGGAAAGTGCAGGAATGGTCCTTGCTGAAACAGGTGCTCATCCTTCAGTCGGCTCCATTGGTATCACCCAAGTCACTGCCAGCGCCCATGAAAAGGCCAGTCGTGGCATACGATCCACCATGGAAAGACAAAGTTATGAGCCAGACACAAAATTAATACCCTATTTTTCACCTTTGAAATACACATGTGACCTTGACCTTGGAGACAGGGACGTGAGACGTGCGCATGACACATTGTCTCATGATGGTGAACATTTATGTCAAATTATTTCAAAATAAACCATTGAATGACAAAGTTATGGGCGACACAAGAAAATAATACCCTATTACTTTTGACCTCAAAGTGTGACCTTGACCGTTGTTAATGCACAATGTAGGAAATGGTCCCTTAAATGAAAAATATACGCAATAGTTCCCTTAATAAACAATGTATAAAATGGTCCCCTCAATGCACAATATATGAAATGGTCCCCTTAATGCACAGTATATGAAATGGTCCTCTTAATGCACAATATATGAAATGGTCCCCTTAATGCACAATATATGATATGGTCTCCTTTATGAATATGTTATACTAATAAAATATTAAGGGGACCAATTTTTGTGTATATTTTTTTATTTTTTGTTTAATCGCAAAATGCTTCTAATATGATCATAAAGTGCCATTTTTATTGTCAAAACAATATTAAGATGTCATTAAAAGGCAAAAATAAAAAATATACAATTGTCCCCCTAATGCAGAAAAAATAGTACGGTCCCCCTAATGCCTAAAGCAGAGATATATATAAAACATGTATGTATTTTTGCAATTCAACGTATTATTTCTTTATATAATCATAAACTATTTACTTTGTAAACACTGTACGCTTACTTCGTCAACTTGGACTTTTAGTCTTCTGGATGTTTTGTTTAATATAAAACTTGACAACACCAGAGGTGTATCCGTGTTGAATAGTCTTTGTTGGATTGAGGTGTTCTAGCACTTTGTTAAATAAAGCTTATACTTATTTTACTGTATATCACAATCTAGACTGATGGAGATGAAACCGTTCATGCAAGCAGTTATGTACTGAATACGTATTTCGAATACTTCCATACTAATAAGTAAATATAGATTACACTTTGTCTCAAATCTTCACGAATAATATATACATACTCATGGAGACTTTTCTCACGCAACTATTTTCAACCTTGAATATCTAAGTTATGAGTAGTACATATTTTTATTTAAAAAAATACATGTGCTCATTTGAGTATATTCTGTGCAAGCTCACTATAAAATCATTCATCCGTGACGATCGAACGCTTTGGCACGTGGGGAAGGTACGTTTTCATCTTTTGAACGTCGACATGTTGAAACGCTATATAAATCTCAATTTATTTCAATTTAATCATTTAAGGTTGGTTCGTATGCCAGGAAAACATTAACTTAATTTAACAAAACGATATGAGTCGCATGCATATTAGGAGCGCAACCGCGCATTGTGGCAAGTTGCAGGCTACCTACCCCAACTGCTTAAGCGTCCTTCGTCACGGATGAATGATTTCATCATAGCTTGCACAGAATGAAGTCGAATGATCTTTTTTCAATCAAAATCTTTACTCATTACTGAGATATTCAAGTTTGAAAAGTGTTGCGTTAGAAAAGTATCCAGGTTATTGGTCTAGTATGGATCAAATGCGTAGAAGCGTTACATTACAAACTTAGTTATTTCGGTTAAGTATTGTATGTGCATTATTCTATAACCTTTCTGCAGACAGTTCCTGTGTACGTCAAACTATTTAAATGAGCGTCATGTCTGTCTCATAACAATTAAAAATGAATAGTTCAACTGTAATGATGACGGTTGGATATTCAATGCCTTTTTTAAAACTACGAACGTATCACTTACAAAATATTGACTATAGAATCAACGTTCTGCGACATGCGTAGAGTAAGATTTATTGTACAGATTTCAAAACATGTATGTTATCTGATTTATTGCAGCTTTAAGCAATGACGATTCGTAAAAAGGCAGTGAGGTCTGTTATTCACGTATTTATATACATTTTGTAGCCAATTGCACCCACAAAAAATTATGGACCAACATTGTTCGTAAAAATAAACATACATCATAAACAACAAAACATAAGATTCTATCACGTATACACCAATTGAGTTTGGTGCCGATATTCACCAATACATAAGGCAGACAAAGTTATGCTGCTCTTGCAAACGTCACCATTGTCAATATCATATTAATTGAGCCTCGCTCTGTGGAAATGGGGTTTAATGCATGTGCATTCATGTGCGTAAAGTGTCGTCCCAGATTAGCATGTGCAGTCCGCACAGGCTTTTCAGGGACGACACTTTCCGCCTCAATTGGATGTTTTGAGTTTTTTTTTGTTAACGAAAAAATATCATAAAAGCGTAAAGTGTCGCCCCTGATTAGCCTATGCGGTGTACACAGGCTATTATGGGACTACACTTAACGCACATGCATCAAACCTCCTTTACACAGAGCGTGGTCAAATTATAATGCGCAGCAAAACTGAATCACGTCAGTTATGGTAATCATAATCCGTCACTAGATTATTTTATTTAAGCCGCGCTCTTGAAAAACCTGGCTCAATGCATGTGCGTAAGTATTTCCCATACAAGTATAAACAGTCCACAATAGCTAATCAGGGACGACACTTTCCGCTTGTATTGTATTTTGTGTTATAGGTAGTATCTTCGTAACAAAAATCCAGTTTAGGCGTTAAGCGTCGTCACTGATTAGCCTGTGCAGACTGCACATGCTAATATGGGACGACATTTTAAAAAAAAATGCATTACAACCCGTTTTCTAAGAACGAGGCTCATTTAAATTGTGTTATCGACAGCATTATACAAAGAGTACAATACAGCTTATTGCGAAATATCCAAAAATGAACATTTTGCTGCAACACATTTGCACGAAACCAAATATGTATTTATGGGAAAATCAATCTCTTTTTTTTTCAGAGAGGGTAATCACGTGATAGTAAAGACGGCGACGTCCATGCCGAGACAAGTATTTTTCGCCGTTATATACCCGTTATTACTTGTATCGATTTGTTTAATGCCGCTCACTTTCCAGCCATATCAGTAAGAAAAGTTACGAGCGTTTATTTCGTATAATTATTCGCTATAGGTTTCGACTTATCTCGCTGCGAAATTAATTCCATTTTATAACCCCGCGACTATATCTATTCACACGACACATGGACACTAACATGGTACCATTTTAGTGTTTATGTGTCGTATGGATAGATATCAGCGCGGGACATTAAAATGGAATTAGCTGTGTACACGAACAATTAAAAACGAGTATTTTATATCTACAAACCTCCATGTTACCAGAAAAACATCCCGTTTTGTAATTTTGGCTTTTGCTATAAGGAACATTGATTTTTTATTGGGTAACTTTATTTCACGAAATACTTTACGAAATTTCCGTAGATTTTTGAGTATTAATGTTACTTTAAACAAAAGTTATAAAACGGCGAAAAATACCGGTCGCGGCATGGACGTCGCCATCTTGACTATCACGTGATTACCCCCCTCTGGGTTTATGAAATCATAATAGCAAAGGAACTTCGACACTTTCCCGATCACGTGCATATACATCTACGTTGTTTTCAAAATGCAATCGCCCAGTTACAATAAGTAGGTGATGAAATAACTTAACCACATTTAAGCCTGGCTCTATTCAAAGGGGCTTTAATGCATGTGCGTAAAATGTCGTCTGTGCGTAAAGTGTCGTCCCAGATTAGACTGTGCAGTCCGCACAGGCTTATCAGGGACGACACTTTCCGCTGTTATGATACGTTTCGTCTTTTCTTAGCAAAACAAAACATTTTAGGCGGAAAGAGTCAACCCTGATTAGCCTGTGCGGACTACACAGGCTAATTTGGGACGACACTTAACGCACATGCATTAAACCCGCTTTTTACTCATTAACATCTATACCAGGGATTTGAAGAAAAAAAATATGTTAATGTTTCAAGTGTGCGTGTACATAATTATGATCGAAAAAAAAGTAAGCAACCTGTTTTAAGTAGTAACATAGTTTATATAGCGTTTATACTGAACACTTGCCTGAATTAACAACACTCACGCAAACAAGATACTTAATATTTACCGTAATACAAATCGGTATATGTGCTTAGTGGTATGGCATAATAGTTAAAACGTATTCAGGTATTTTAAATCTTATTGTGGAAAAAGTTATCAGTCGTTTAAATGTTGCATCATGTAAGAGGAAGAAAAACGATACAGCGTCAATGAAGCAATTCCTATATAGTCCAACCTGAGAACAGCGCTCTAAGGAAAGGGTTAAAATGTCGCTATTGGCAGGTGACCGTTGTTCTCAGGTACCACCTTTTTAGATGGTTGGTCAGTTGGTAGTATTGCTAGTTCTTTACCCCACACATTCGTTTTCACACGGTGTAATATTAACAAAGGGTCATTTCTGATAATTCAGTAAAATAACACAATTATTTCTATTGAATAATACAAATTAAAATATTGTACATGCACAATAAAAAACACCATTTAGACCATACAGTTAATGTCACTTATTAAAAAGTTAGTTCGCAAATCACATGTTAGGTTGATCGTACATGCACAATGTGAAATAAAGCATCAAAAGTAAACGTAGTTCGACAATGGATATTGCCCATGGTTAATACATAATAAGGGACGACACTTTCCGCCTAAACTGGATTTTTGCTAAGACGTGTATTCCTTTCAACGAAAAATACAATAAAAGCGGAAAGTGACGTTCCTAATAAGCCGGTGCGGACTGCACAGGCTAATAATGCACGTCACTTTATGCACATGCATTAAACCCCCTTTTCACAGAGCGTCATATAAGTTGGCGTTAAAGATTCATACATTCAATGTTCAATTTTAAAATATATAACGCCGTTTTTTTTGTGACATTAATGCTCACGATGAGCATAATTTAATTATAATAATGCTAATTATAAATGCACTCGCTTTCTTAAGAATTGCAATAATGCTTACAGAATCAAACTTATGAATTAGTTCATCATTCTTGTTTCCCAATGTCTTTTACTTGCGAATTGAATGTATGAATAAATTATCGATTTATCAAATTGCATTATATTTCAGAAATAAACATGTGCTATTTTAGATACGTATTAGTGTTACAATCCGTGATTTGACTATGAAACGCCCGGACACTCCAATATTTAATGAAAAAGACATCAAATGCTACAATTAAAAAGCGATGCCTTGAACGACATCAAGTGTTGTATAGCTGAAATAACAACATATGTACAGATACAATGTATGATAAAAGTTAAACGCCTATCGGAGATTTTCAAGTTGATATGAAGCTCGCTTTGGGAAAACAGGCCTAAACGCATGTGTGTTAAGTGTTGTCCCAGATTAGCCTGCGCAGCCAACACTGCACAGCCTAATCAGGGAAGATTATTTCCGCTTTTATGGTATTTTTCGTTAAAAGGAAGTATTTTTTTAGCGAAAGTGTTGTCCCTGATAAGGTTGTGCGTACAACACACGCTAATCTATAGCGACACTTTACGCACTTCATTAAGCCCTGTGTTCCGAGAGCGAGGCTCATATATAATTATGAATGAATAGCGAAACACATTTCATGATATAAACATGAAATCGACATTCATAATTATGTATTAGTAGTTTTTGTATCTAAACGTTATTTTGTTTATCCAGTCTTGATATAGTTTTGCTCAAAGACGGTGATATCAGTTTTGATCACTTTATGTTCACAGTTGGTGTTCTGTTATAAAATAGTGGGAAAAAAACACACGAATTTCTTTCCTGATTACGTTTATGGAGTTTCATTGTTTGCTATATTTAAATACAGATTCGTATTGCATTTACTAGCTTTATTTTATACACAGACAAACGTGTTTAACTTATATAAGTTTTATACGCACTTAGTCTACTCATTCCACACATTATGTATGGTATGTAATAGACGTCCGGCACAGCTCTGCCATGTGTTATTATATAAATATTGTAAACAGATGATGCAAATAATGCGTGTAAATAATATATGGTTAGAAAATTCGAACAAGTAGTTACAGTGTCTAGACTGAGTAAGATCATTTCCATTGAATAAACCCGTATATGTAGAACAATATGATATGGATGCATGATTCGATAAAATAAATGAGCCGCGTTCTGTGAAAAGGGGGTTTAATACATGTACGTAAAGTGTCCGCACAGGCTAATCAGGGACGATACTTTCCGCCTTATCTTGATTTTCGTCACGAACAGTCTTCCTTAAAACGAAAAATACACTGAAAGCGGAAAGTGTCGTCCCTGATACGCCTGGGCGGACTTCACTGGCTTATATGGGACGACACTTTACGCACATGCATTACAACCCCTTGTCAAAGAGCGCGTTTCAAATGCTTTTTCTGATGTAAGGAAATTAAAAAATATATATATTTGCTAGGTGGTAATGAACATTAATAATTTTAATTATCAAATGTTCAGATAGTTCCTGTTTCGTATGGACATTGAACTCACATAGTCATTGACTTATAAATTCTACATCTATTATATTGATTACTCAAAAGAGAGCATATGATTTCAATAGTCTCATCTAAATAAAATAAAATGATACCTAACATATGTAATGTATTTATCTATAGCTCTTGCCGATATACCTGCTGCAGCTAATATCTTTAAACTTAGAACAGAAAACTGAAGAATTTGCGAATGAGTGATTCTCATGGTTCGCCTAGATATATTGAGTCGCATTCTGAGAAAACTGGACTTAATGCATGTAGGTCAAGTGTCATCCCAGGTTAGTCTGTGTAGTCCGCACAAGCTTATCTGGGAACACACTTTACACTCATGCATTACGCCCAGTTTTCCAAGAACGAGATTCATGTTAATGTCACAGCTCAGTCTGCATATGTTACCAGCATACAAAGGGCATTTCTGTTTGCCTCTTATGCATCTAGATGCGATACAAACTCGTTTTGTAGATAAGTGCAGGCGTCACGTGTTTTCAGCGTACGTTTCTTGTCAATGTGCAGACATTTCTTATTGTTTTACGTACTTGTGTGTTGGCAGTGTGGTGCCATTTGTTTTTTTTTCCGGATGCTCTTGTGCATATGTAATGTGGCCATTAACGAGGAATGACATGAAACATAATAATTATACACGACACCAAGAAGCAGAAACATGCTCGAGATTGTGTGAACGTAAGTCTTTGTTTAATAGATAAATATTAATGACATAGTCTTTACATCAACCTTCCATGTCGAGTCTTGTTTAACAATTAACATCAGACTTCCGTGCCAAGACTTATGCATAAAAGTTGTTATAAATTATCTACTGTACACGATTTATTAGTTGTCGATTATAATTCAACCTTACTTGTAATACAATGTTGAAAATGTTATTGTCGTATTACCCCCAAACATGTGTCGCTGTAAGCATCACTTTTGTCAGTGTTAACTCGTATGGACATCTTGCAATAATGCACTTCTTGAATTCGCTTACACAAACTATTCGTGAACAATTCAAACATGCAGTTGCACTATTGTGACTGTTCTAATGTGTATGTCTATATAATGAAATCTATGGCAAATTATTTTGCCTATATCATATGTCACTTTTATTAAAATACTCATCCATGTACTTATTACGTAATCAACAGCGTTCGATATATTAGACTACAAAAGACGCTGAAATTATTGGGTAGCAACTGTCATTTAATGATTGAATAGCATTTTTCTGTATTTCATCGGTGTATGAACTGAAAAGTACGCCTTATTTGCACTGTTAGTGACAACTTTAGCCATCCGCTAATTTAGTAATTCCAGTCGTTCTAGACTACAATCTGCAGAAATGAGACTAATTGGCGAAACGCTTATACAAGCAGAGATCGATATACTATCTAACCTTTAATATGTACATTAGTTTCAACTGCTCGTCTCATTTATAACTTTCATTATTGATATAAAAAGGCAAAGAGGTCGATTCTATTTATATAGTGACTTTACGCACTTTCAAGTACAATAATGATAACTGTAAACAAGGACATAAATTGTAAGATTTTACGTGAATACAGAGTGAACAATATTTTTTACCCAGGGGTCAGATCAAAATCCAGTCACCGTCACCGTCGCACATATGCTCATAGCTACCATGCGTGTAAGTTTCAAGGTTCTAGTGCTNTATGGAAACGAAATAGACCTAACAATTACTTTAGAAAAAACTGAAACGAAATCATAATCTGTGTTTTAATCAATAATTATTAAATTCTCATCCTTTTTTCGTTGTTGTTATTTATTTATTTATCTTCAAACCGTTTTGCGTTATTCACCTCGGCACCATATTCTCACTAAGATGGCGGCGGCAGGTGCATTCATTGACGAGTGTCATCGCCGTTTTTTGAATTTAGCAAGGGTATTACGAGAAAACGATTCGTCGATCGAAATTCTTGAGTCCTCATACACAGAGCTTACAGCCCTCATCAGAAACATTTGTCGTGTGTCTCAAGAATCGCCGGATGCCGTCGAGTTGGGGCATATCTTGTCTTGGGTTGTGAAATTCTCAGTAGTGTCTCCGCGCTCTCATGGTCTTGTTCTCTGCTACAAATGGCAGTCATCGCGTTTAGTTGTTATCGGGTTCTGATACAGTAAGTTTAAGCACCACTTTATTTGTATATCGGATTCAGATGAAGTCACCGTGTTCTGTGTGTCTCGTGTTTCAATTGATTGGGGTTGATTGAAATGGTCGCGTTGTGTGATATATTTGGGTTCAGTTGTTTTCAGGATCGGGTTAAGTGAGTATAACCACGATATGTAGATATAGGGTCCGCATGTAGTCACCGCGTTATTTGAGTCTCGTGATTTAATTTAGTGGGGATTTTCGAAATGGCCTATGGGTCACGTGGTCTGATATAATTAGTTTTTTGACCATGTTGTTTTTATATAGCATGTTCTGATATATTGAGCATATTGGCACCACGGTCTGTCGTGTTCTGAAAGTGTGAGTATATCTGATGATGATGCAGTAGATATTTAGGCGCAAAGGTCTGTTGATGCCGGATTCTGATATAGTAGGTATATACACTACATTCTGTGGGTCCTTGGCTTCCTTGTATAGTGGGTATATGCACAGCTTTCTGTAGGTCTCCATATTTGATAAACTTTGGTATAGACACTACGTTCTGTTGGTTTATGGTTCGGTTTAAGCGGGTGTATTGGCATAAGGGTATGTTGTTCTATTCACACTAACATGTTTTGTGAACAATTCTCCGACGGTTTAACATTATGTTTTGACCTATCCAAGATGGTTACCCCAGTTGTATTTAGTTGTGTGTGTGCGTGTTGTTTACTTACGTGTTTCGAATATTTTAATCGTGTCTCACTGTTTGGCAATTGGTTTATTTTATTATTTAGCACCACATGGTATAATACTGTTTATCTCCATCTGGTGCATCTACGGTTTCACGTTGTGTATATCTGATAAAGCAGGTATCACGGTGCCACAGATTCGATAACACAAATTGCAGATTCGATTTATTAATCTATAACATAAATCATTCAATTCTTATCGTTGGCAACAGTTTGCTATCGTTTCGTCTCGCCCGCTCCCACCTTACTCCTAGTGTCCCCTTTTGAATAGCATTCCTGTCTCGTGAAACTGTTTCTTCTTTTGTTCTGTCCTTAACCCGTTTCCATTCACTCGTGCCAAATAGATGGTTACTGAAATGAATTATTTTTTAAATAATAATACTATATCTAATAATAATAATGTTTTTTTACCAGATCACTCCAGTATTTATAAATATTTATCGATATAGATGTGTGTCATGGCCAGGTCCGATTATCAGGTAATTAATATCTTTGAAATTAAATATGTATTATATGTATTGTAGTTACTATAACAATTTATCCGTAAATTGTAGGAACACGGATACCACACAGATCCTTTTGAAAACGTATACCACACAGATCATATTACAATAAGAATGTTTTTTTTTAACTGTTTTTCATAAATATATAACAGAAACCTGAAAATGCATACAAAATGATATATTATAAGCTCCGCCCTAAACGTTTATTGCTTAATTTTACCAGAGGTGATGTTTCTGTGTCAAAGTAATATAAAATCCCCACACTGATCATTCATTTTTCTACCCGTTAAAACGCGCGGTTGCTTTTAACTGACAAAATACTTATTTGTTTAAAAAAAATCATGATACATATAGAAAACTCTCACGAATTAGCGGGCTCCCCACTTTATCCCATTAACAATGGTGAAATATTTAAACAGAAATACTTGAAAATGTTTCCTGAGTCGCGCTTTTGTTGATAGTTTTCTCCCCACACAGATCCTAAAAAGTCACGTGGTATAGGCACCGTGGGTATATAGGTTCTATTTTATGAGGATGTCGGGGTTTTACATATTTCGTTCATGGGATTAATTTCTTAAATTTGATCACCATGAAATTCCATTATGTTTTTTTCACAGAGACAAATGCATCTTGGGCCTATTGTCTAAATGTGTTTCACAGAGATGTGAATACAGAATGAATGCTCACTATCGATATTAAATTATGCATTAAAGAATGTTGTTTCTTAAACCAATTATTCTGTTTTTATCTGCACATTGATTGTAGACCAACCCATGAGGACAATTTAACATTTGATTAACGATGTAAAGGTTATCTCCCTTGAACGATACACTATACATTTCAAATATTGTACAGCGTACGTTCATGTTGAGCGAGTTAATACGGAAGATAATTCTATGACGGGGATAGTGTCAATGAACTTAGAGTTAAATATGTGATGCCCGTTTAAACTTTCTTTTAACCTTCAAATTGTTAATTGCACTCGACCAAGGTAAAGTTGTATACATGAATTGGAAAGGAGGCCACATAAAATAAAAAATAAAGCGAAAACACAACATCAGCTTAAAATCTTCGGTGTTTTGAGATTCTCCTTTTTTAATTTCGATCTACAAACCATTGAAGGCCACGCGCGAATATAATTGTTGACAATATAAACTTCAAGATCGTCGAGAGCAGATTTTGGGACTGAGATTGGTTATAAATAATACTTAAGCTAAGTGTTCACGGAAGTATGTATGTTGGCTGATGAGAGCTCGCAAGTATTTATGTCCTTTTGAGAAACGTAGATAAAACACTTACTTATTGAAATGTTCGTTCACGTATTCACTAGCTATTCTAAATAATGGATGGAGAAAATAAGCTTTGTGTAAGTCTAATGACCGTGCACATGACATTGACTGGGTCTTTTTGATAGATAATTTACTTAAATATGTAAACACCCTTTTGTACATATTACTATGCTGCGTATCGAAGCATCAAAACGATCCTTTACTATCATAATATGTGAAAGGTTTGCAACCTATACATTTTGCAACAACTGTCATGCGTATGAAAATCTATACATTATGTATTTCAGAAACATTTCACAAACGTAGTGTACGTATAAGAAGTATATCGTGAAGGATGCATACTTAATTCAATACGTATGTGCTACTGATCCATTTATACAGATGCTAATGCTATTACATACTCGGATATATAGTTGAGTATATTATTGTAATAAACATTCGATTCGAGAGGTGCCTGTCTATCGTCAAAATAAAGCCTGTCTTTAAAAAAATACATAGTCTGAACAAGTTTTATCAATACTGAGTCATACATGTGACTTCTGGAATGGTAACACAGTTTTTCACTCCAGTAGACCCGAATTTTACCTTGGTCGAGATATTCCTATTTTAAAGGTGTGGCCAAGTTTTATCAAGATGGAGACAATGCTCTTGTCCTCTAAAAAGAACGCACGATAAATTTAAGGAAACACACCGCAAGACAAACCACGCTGGACCTAGACGAATCCTGACATCCGGTTAGTAAATCGGGCCATAATTATGTTCAGCTCTAGTGTTTATGTTGCAGAGCTTTGTTTAACTTGAGTTTAACGATATATTTTAACGCGTTTGTAAATTTGAATTACTAGAAGATAAGTGTCCCAAGATTTCTAGGTACAAAGTGATCTGTACGCCGAATAAATCCAAATACGGCAACACGATTTGCGTCAAAACAACTTCTAATTCATAACATAGGTGTAAAGTATGTTAAAGAAACTATCCTAAGTCGTCCTTTCACGAAAACCGATGTGTTTTAATGATTTTTTTATAATTGCTTAAGTATCGGTAAGTGTACGGGTCGGAATAATTTGAAAATTAAAGGTCTGTTCGAGGAATGTAATAGTGGAAGCACATTAACGCAAGAGGCTGTCACAGTTAAAAATATAACTATGAAGAGTAAACCATAATACCAGGACTCAATCTTTGAACAAATGTTGAAACAAGTGATTTCCGCTTTATATATTATTAATTGGTAAGGATATATAGTGTCGACTTAGTTTGAATATACTTGTATGCGATATGCTCATTACCATAATACAACATAAGGAATATGGTCTCGTTAATAATAGAAACAACATATGAAACATACATGTATCGGATGAATGCTTTTGTATCGTATCAATGATCGTAGCAACAACCTGCATTAGTATTTTTATTGAAATCACGTATTTATATCGACCAATAAGAAGAAAAAAACATTGTTACTGGTAACAACCATTTTTTTTATTATCAAAATTAGTTTGAACTTATTTTGCTGGACAAACCATGTGCTAGGTTTAACAAATCAATATTTTTAACGTCGTTTATTCGATAACTGTTTGCAGAATTGCTGGAAGACCTAGATGGTATATTAATTGTGTATATAGTTATTGCCACACATATGGCTTGCAAATTAACATACCGAAAACTTAAATAAAGTAGTCCGTGAAACAAAGATCTATGTAACGTAATTTCATGTATAGGATGACATAGACATTGTGAATTTATATAAATATGGTCGTAATACTTAATTCTACCGAGAAATTCAATCTTAATACGAACACTTTGCATGGTAAGGGCCTAAAATCACTTAATACAGTTCATCCGACTTGACAACGTATAGTTGTAAACCAAAGATATGTTGGCGTTATTGTATGATTTCGTATTGAAAGTATTACATACTCCTGCAAATAATGGGGATTCTCAAAGCGTAGTCAAAGCTGTTTTTGGTGTCTTAAAATCAACCCCAAACTTAGCATAAGGTAGATATCCGTTACATGTAAATATATGAGCATCGCTCTGTGAAAAGGGGGCTTTATGCATGTGCGTAAAGTGTTGTCCCAGATTAGCCTGCGCAGTCCGCACATGTTAATCAGGGACGACAATTACCGCTTTTTAAAAAAAAATCGCTTAAAGAAAGTCTCTTTTAAGCAAAAAATGTGTTTAGGCGGAAAATGTCGTCTCTGAAACGTCTGTATGAACAGCACAGGCTAATCGGGCACGACACTTTACGCACATGTATTAAACCCCCTTTTCACAGTGCGAAGCTCATATGTATAAAGGAGCAGCGCTCGATTGAGGGGATGAAGTGGTCTTAGCGCAGTGAACACATTTAATGACGCAAAATAAGAATTGCAACTGAACCTTTTTTGAAGTTAGTGTTTTTTATATGATATCTATGACATGCGTAAATGAGCCCAGACCTTGTTGGCCACGATTTAAGAGCCTTGTTAATAATACGTTGGTCTTATGTTCTCCACTCGTCCTTAGGAGATTGTTAAATACCTATACCAGAGTTAGCGTTGCGCTTCGGTAGACAAAGATTGAAGGATTTTCCATATACAATGTACCAAAGTTCAATGAGCAGACTCCAGAGACTTCGGCATCCGTTCCAATAACGTTCACTTTCTTGTGTTTAAAAAATCTGGAGGGAATGTTTAGCTGTGTGAATTGAGGCACTGCCCTGATGGAACGCCATTGACTTCGGAAATTCTGGAAGGAACGGTTTCGGACCATCATTTCGAAGACACGCCTTCAATACTTGATTGTAATAGACCTATCATATCGCTATTTACTTTCGTTCATTGGTATGAAGCGAATCTCGTTTTTTTCTGTATAAAAGACACCGGCCCATACGATGAAACCCTGGGCGAAAAGGTACAGCTTAACGAACTTAAGTGTTTCGCCTTTTCGCATATAGCAAACTAAGCATTTCCCGTAGGACTCACGTAAATAGACACATGAATTAGCAGAAGTAACACAGTTCTTCTATTGTCCATCTCTCAACTTCATGTCTCACTGTCATTATCTAGCATACCTCTTCTTAATTTGCGTTATTTTAGGCTGATGGACTTTGCAATATCGGTTTAGGAAGTCGTACAAAAAACGGATGTTAACGAATTTGCGAAGTAATGGGATATATATAATGAAAAGTTTCACCTCAAATTGTTTCATATTTCATGTAGTTTACATACATAACCTAGCATTATGCTAAAGGACACGCGATCTCCCATCATAAATTATAATTTCGTTAACACAAATTCTCAAACCATAAATATTAAGTAAATATCTGTTAATTCGGTATCAATGTTATACAAAGGCAGATCCTCTGTAAAAGTAACGCCGAAATCATTAACCGCACCAAATCGCCCGTAAGCATCACCTCCGTCACAAACATCCGCATCACTATCATTTGTCACTATTTCGCCATAACGCTGATTAGCCTTATACCCGCAGCACCAGAATTCCAGCGACACCAGCATCACACACATTATGATACGCAGCATCTCTTTCATCATAGACAACGACATCGCCATCATCGGCACGCCAAAAATCGAAATTAACACCGTCGACATCATTAATGCCACCGACATTAAGAGTTTTCTTTTTATTTATATCCACATCACCACCAATATCAGCAACAACAACAACAATTATATGCATCACTTCCTGCGGCATCAGCAGCACTACCACCAACGTCAGCATCGCCAAAGATATAAGCATCGCCAACACGACATCATCATCACCACCGTTAACTTCAGTATAGCTACCAACAACACCAGCACCACCACAACCGATATCAGCTACACTACTAATCACATGATGTAAGCATCACTACAACCGATAAGTATGAGGTTTGAAGCTCCTTTTAAAACGGTTTAATCCCCATCCNACGATATAAGCATCACTACAACCGATATCAGCTTCAATACCAATCACACGATATAAGCATCACTACAACCGATATCAGCTACACTACCAATCGCATGATATAAGCATCGA
Source organism: Dreissena rostriformis (assembly GCA_007657795.1). NCBI lineage: Eukaryota > Metazoa > Mollusca > Bivalvia > Myida > Dreissenidae > Dreissena > Dreissena rostriformis. The sequence continues at coordinate 28,350 of VMBQ01003999.1, forward strand.
CACACCCGATATCAGCTACAATACCAATCACACGATATAAGCATCCCCACAACCGATATCAGCTACAATACCAATCACACGATATAAGCATCACTACAACCGAAATCAGCTACAATACCAATCACACGATATAAGCATCACCACAACCGAGATCAGCTACAATACCAATCCCACGATATAAGCATCACTACAACCGATATCAGCTACACTACCAATCTCACGATATAAGCATCACTACAACCGATATCAGCTACAATACCAATCACACGATATAAGCATCACTACCAGCATAATTATAACCGCAATCAGGATCCCTTCTATAGGCATCATCATCCCTAAAACAGCTATCACTACCACCTACAATGATATCATTATCAACACAATCAGCACCAGCGGCACCATAAGCACTAACTCCGGCATTATCATCACCACCACCATCATCAGCAACACAAGACTGTAATCAGCATCCGCACCACCGATGTCAGTGTCACCGTATCCGACATTAGCAACACATCCACTCAAATGAGCATCATCACAACTGACATCAACCTCACTACCGCCGATATTAACAACAGCACGACATATTTCAGCATCACTATCGCTTAAATTAGTAAAACTACCAATGACATCGGCTACATAACCCGAACTTCAACAGCACCTCAAACCAACACTATCATCAGCATCACCAACATTGACATGTTGATCGCCCTATCCTGCGCAAAAAAGCATTTATTTGACGAATAAAACGAGACAGCGTAAGAAATATGTCCAGTTGAATCGATGTATTGTTGTTTCAGAAAAGAATATGGCGACGAATGTAGAAGACGTTCAAAGGACAGCAAGTACTGATTGACACTTCATTCGAGCTTTTTTGAATTCAGCTGATCTAAAATGCACGACGGGGACTCGTTGATTATGTATTTCAACTTAAAGTCATTTTTTCCCAACTGTAGTTTGTGTATTCAAAGCACGAAATAAAGATACAAATACAGCCATCTCATGTAAGGATTGATATACGTATATGCCTTTTAGGAATGGCATACGCCAACACGAATGTCAAAAGTTACAATTTGAAAAAGATATCGGTTAACATCCTTATTCATTTCACAACAATGGTTTAGATGTTTAGCTACTGCAAACCAGTTTTTTGGCGGATTTATGTAACTACGATATGAGGACCTTTAAATCATGTATCAACCGATAAGTGTAGCGATCACATTTGACCTCACGTAAACTTATGTAGAGCTAATGCAGCCACTGATCTTTAAGATATTCAAAAGTTGGAAAAATGATACCCAGGTTAAAATACCGCAACATCGTTTGAGAAATGACTCAAGACTACAGGTAACTTGGGATAAAATGTTCCTTGTATTTGGTAGTAACGCTGTTTAAATTACCTCCACATTCTGAGTACTGAAAAAAACAACAGATACATTTGCATAACCAATTGTCGATTGCGAAAGAATAAAATGATGAATGCGAGTCGATTAAATCAATTGTTCCTTTTGTACATTAAAACATAACATGAATTATAAAGAGGAAACGCTAACGCTCATACATTTTTAGACCTTTTAGCTCATTCAATGTTTGGGGCTATTGTTGGTGATATTGTGTCTGTTTTTATTTATATCGTGCATATATTTTTATCAAACAGTATTATGATTATATGTTTTTAAATGAATGTTCAATCTTTAAATTCGTATGCAGTTTTTGTTAAAGTGTATACATATAGTGTAAAGCAAATACAGCCAGGGGAAGTTTTGGATATTTATGTACACCATTTAGCAAACGTAAATCACAAGGCGTTTGATTGTGTTTACTTTAACCGAACTTTAAAAAAATATTTATGCAGGTTTATTCAAATATGTCATATCACAGTTTGCTTATATCAACACATTCGGTGGAAAAAACATAAATATGCCCATGCGCACCAAGGAAAAATGTCGACAAATCAACAATNAAGTGTATACATATAGTGTAAAGCAAATAAAGCCAGGGGAAGTTTTGGATATTTATGTGCACCATTTAGGAGCGTAAATCACATGGCGTTTGATTGTGTTTACTTTAACCGTTCTAAAAATATTAATGCAGGTTTATTACAATATGTCATATCACAGTTTGCTTATATCAACACATTCGGTGGAAAAGCATAAATATGCCCATGCGCACCAGGGAAAAATGTCGACAAATCAACAATCGTTTCAAACATCACGTGACATGCCACATGCTTTGTGTCATTGCGGATGTGAGACTCGCCCTATGTTAGTCTGTGCATCAACCATAATGGTAGTGGATCGTTAATTGAAAATGGTTTATAGTGTTAAGCGGAGCAAAATGATTAAGTAACTCATTGGACAATCTTGTGATATTTAGTGATATAGTAAACGCTGTGTATTTCTTCTGACGTTGACTACATTTACGATACATTCAACAAACTTAAAGCAGGTAAGTGGTTTCTACTTCATAGGATACAAGTACATTTTGCGTATATCATTTAAATTAGGACGTGTACTCTCTATCCGGTTTTTCTATATAGCATAATTGTAGGGCCTGCTTTTAAAAATATCAATAACGTGTGAGCCATTTGCACACTGTATTGTTGCGAAGTTGCACTACACTACGCCTATGGTGTATTCTCTATGCGGTTTATTTACGTTAAAAACTTGTTGGCATACTTTGACCAGTATCCCAATGGTTGAAGTGGAATTCTGAGCCCTGTCGCACCAATAACGATCAGTACATTATAAGCTGTGGTCGAATTGACAAAAGCCACCGACCTGATTTCTTTTTCTTTTTTAAACGAAATCAATAGAAACTATTCTTATAAGTTTATGGTTGAGCGAAGCAAATGTTTTATATTTTGATAATTTGGTGAATTTCAGTTGGTGTGCGCTTAAAATCAAATTCTTGTATTTAAATTATGTATTTCAATAGCAATGTTATATCGCTTCTCTCTACATCATATTTTTTTTTCAGCTTGAAATACGTTACACAAATTTGGAAATTGTATCAGTTTGTAAGAGATGAGTTAATTCATTAAAACGTCAAACAATGCAATGCCTAATTAAAATGTGTTTACACTATTCTGTAACACAATATGCTGAATAATATGTGTGCTCATCACTGGTATTGAACCATATTGCCTTTTCCGTACCAACTTTATAATGTAAACACCACACTATTACAAAAGCAACGCTTATAATTACATTTCTATGGATAACATACTATAACATACTATATCTCATACACGGTGCTGCATGCTATCTGTATTTGTTCATTTCTCAATTTTAAACATTTACTATTCAACGCCTTTTGTAATGAAAATTCTAAATGAGTACAGTTCAATCAGCTTATTGTAATTTATCTGTATTTTAACAGATTTAAACATTATGTTTGGCGATACAATGTGACTTTACGTTAATGTATTGATTATATTACATTGATAGCGACACTAATATGCAAGTTCCTTTTTCTTTTAAGTTGTACACAAAAATGGATGATTTTCTTATTGAAAAAAAGTGTGTTACACAGTGAACTCATTTTTTAAATACCCTTAACATGCAAACACTAATAAATTATTACTCATGCATCCGCAACATTGGCGGCTTTATAAAGTTTAAAAAATGTACTTTATATTATATTTGAGTTTGATATTTCATAATAGCATAATGCTAATAAGAAAATAATAGTAATAATCATTAATCAGAAAATAATTATCATTTTGTATTATTGTATCGTTTCTATATAAGTAAAAGATGTCGAAATGCATAAATATTTATGACATCGAGGTATATATTGTTTTTTTTTTAAATATATGACTTTGCAAAAATTATTTTCTTATATAAATTTAAAGCTTGTTTATTTCATATTTACCAAGTTTAACCTATTTTTTTAAAAACACCACAAAAACAACAGCATATACACCTTTTGATTTTTGGCATTCAAAGAATTCATGAAGTATTATTATTATTTTTATTTTTATTATTTCTATTATTATTATTATTATTATTATTATTATTATTATTATAATTATTATTATTATTATTATTATTATTATTATTATTATTATTATTATTATTATTATTATTATTATTATTATTATTATTATTATTATTATTATTATTATTATTATTATTATTATTATTATTATTATTATTATTATTATTATTATTATTATTATTATTATTATTATTATTATTATTATTATTATTATTATTATTATTATTATTATTATTATTATTATTATTATTATTATTATTATTATTATTATTATTATTATTATTATTATTATTATTATTATTATTATTATTATTATTATTATTATTATTATTATTATTATTATTATTATTATTATTATTATTATTATTATTATTATTATTATTATTATTATTATTATTATTATTATTATTATTATTATTATTATTATTATTATTATTATTATTATTATTATTATTATTATTATTATTATTATTATTATTATTATTATTATTATTATTATTATTATTATTATTATTATTATTATTATTATTATTATTATTATTATTATTATTATTATTATTATTATTATTATTATTATTATTATTATTATTATTATTATTATTATTATTATTATTATTATTATTATTATTATTATTATTATTATTATTATTATTATTATTATTATTATTATTATTATTATTATTATTATTATTATTATTATTATTATTATTATTATTATTATTATTATTATTATTATTATTATTATTATTATTATTATTATTATTATTATTATTATTATTATTATTATTATTATTATTATTATTATTATTATTATTATTATTATTATTATTATTATTATTATTATTATTATTATTATTATTATTATTATTATTATTATTATTATTATTATTATTATTATTATTATTATTATTATTATTATTATTATTATTATTATTATTATTATTATTATTATTATTATTATTATTATTATTATTATTATTATTATTATTATTATTATTATTATTATTATTATTATTATTATTATTATTATTATTATTATTATTATTATTATTATTATTATTATTATTATTATTATTATTATTATTATTATTATTATTATTATTATTATTATTATTATTATTATTATTATTATTATTATTATTATTATTATTATTATTATTATTATTATTATTATTATTATTATTATTATTATTATTATTATTATTATTATTATTATTATTATTATTATTATTATTATTATTATTATTATTATTATTATTATTATTATTATTATTATTATTATTATTATTATTATTATTATTATTATTATTATTATTATTATTATTATTATTATTATTATTATTATTATTATTATTATTATTATTATTATTATTATTATTATTATTATTATTATTATTATTATTATTATTATTATTATTATTATTATTATTATTATTATTATTATTATTATTATTATTATTATTATTATTATTATTATTATTATTATTATTATTATTATTATTATTATTATTATTATTATTATTATTATTATTATTATTATTATTATTATTATTATTATTATTATTATTATTATTATTATTATTATTATTATTATTATTATTATTATTATTATTATTATTATTATTATTATTATTATTATTATTATTATTATTATTATTATTATTATTATTATTATTATTATTATTATTATTATTATTATTATTATTATTATTATTATTATTATTATTATTATTATTATTATTATTATTATTATTATTATTATTATTATTATTATTATTATTATTATTATTATTATTATTATTATTATTATTATTATTATTATTATTATTATTATTATTATTATTATTATTATTATTATTATTATTATTATTATTATTATTATTATTATTATTATTATTATTATTATTATTATTATTATTATTATTATTATTATTATTATTATTATTATTATTATTATTATTATTATTATTATTATTATTATTATTATTATTATTATTATTATTATTATTATTATTATTATTATTATTATTATTATTATTATTATTATTATTATTATTATTATTATTATTATTATTATTATTATTATTATTATTATTATTATTATTATTATTATTATTATTATTATTATTATTATTATTATTATTATTATTATTATTATTATTATTATTATTATTATTATTATTATTATTATTATTATTATTATTATTATTATTATTATTATTATTATTATTATTATTATTATTATTATTATTATTATTATTATTATTATTATTATTATTATTATTATTATTATTATTATTATTATTATTATTATTATTATTATTATTATTATTATTATTATTATTATTATTATTATTATTATTATTATTATTATTATTATTATTATTATTATTATTATTATTATTATTATTATTATTATTATTATTATTATTATTATTATTATTATTATTATTATTATTATTATTATTATTATTATTATTATTATTATTATTATTATTATTATTATTATTATTATTATTATTATTATTATTATTATTATTATTATTATTATTATTATTATTATTATTATTATTATTATTATTATTATTATTATTATTATTATTATTATTATTATTATTATTATTATTATTATTATTATTATTATTATTATTATTATTATTATTATTATTATTATTATTATTATTATTATTATTATTATTATTATTATTATTATTATTATTATTATTATTATTATTATTATTATTATTATTATTATTATTATTATTATTATTATTATTATTATTATTATTATTATTATTATTATTATTATTATTATTATTATTATTATTATTATTATTATTATTATTATTATTATTATTATTATTATTATTATTATTATTATTATTATTATTATTATTATTATTATTATTATTNCTACTACTACTACTACTACTACTACTACTACTACTACTACTACTACTACTACTACTACTACTACTACTACTACTACTACTACTACTACTACTACTACTACTACTACTTCTACTACTACTACTACTTCTACTACTACTACTACTACTACTACTACTACTACTACTACTACTACTACTACTACTACTACTACTACTACTATTACTACTATTACTGCTGCTGCTACTACTGTTACTACTACTCCGTGTACTTCTACTATATGCACACTTTTTGGCGTAGGTGAAATATAAAATACATTCCCGTGCATTTAATGCAACCGGGAGCGCGTCGATATGTCGCGGAAACATTTCTAACACAATTACGATTGTCAAAATAATGCACGAGATTATAAGTCTTTTTTTTTATATATAATTACGCGGTGTATCCTTGTTTCTTGAATACGATATTCTTTGCCTGATCTATTTTAATGGTCTTTGTCGAGAGATCCTGTTTGTAACACGAGAGGATATTTAAGTTTTACAAAATCCACTGAATGTACGATAGACACTGATATTACTTGTCACGCGTTTTGATGGTGCAGTGGATCAATGAAGAGCTCATACACCCGTCCTCATGTGATTGAAGACACATCTTTTTATTTTACATATTTGTTTGTCTTTTATCTTCTATTGCATAATATACTTTTTCAATTATCTGATCTTTAAAACATTATTATGCATATAAAATCGTGACTTCGAAGTGCAAATAATTTTCTTCTATCAACAAAACAAGTTTGATCATTATAAAGTCGAACTTAAACCGCATAGTAATTTGATAGTCGCTGTCGACACTAGTTAATCGTTAAAATTGAATCGAAGCCGTTCTTTACATGTATTTTCCATATCCGTTTCAACATGATTGCTATTGATTAAACCACTAACTTGTAAAAAGTTTAACGCTCTGATACATAGTGTTCTCCATGTAAATCTATTTTTAAACATAAACTTATAAACCATATCTCCAAATATGGTCATAATTCAACGTCTCATTAAGCGGCCAATCAAATAACGCATTTATATCACGTGACCAAGCAAACGAGTGTCAAACTCACCATATTTTTTCGTAATAACAGTAAAGTCTTTACTATCCGTTTACGCATTGGTATTGTAGCCTTAATAATATGGGTTTTACACTTTAATTTTAAATCATGTTTGCGAGTGTTTTGTCTTGCTTAGGCGTGGGGTTGTAAACATGGAATTATTTTTATGACGAGAAAGTGTTAAATGTAAGCTGTTTATATCGGACAAAAAACAGAATGTTTTTCTACCGACATTTCTAAATTCGAAAGGGCAGAAGCACACACCTTATCTAAAGAATCGCACTCAGGTATGTAACTTATTGCTAGTTTAGTACGTTTATTTGCATTTGTAAGAACACTAAGTAGTTATAGTAATTAACATCGAGGAACGTATTTTCAGCTCAAAACAAAATAGAGTTAGGTGTATACGATTTATTGTAATTATCATTGCACATTTTTTTTTGAAGAGTGTAAATTTAAATTAATGTATGTAAAATTGTATAATAGTAAATATACAATACTATTAAATACAATACATAAGAGCATTGTCAAATTGCGTTTTATATTAGCTTTTGAACATTTTTAGTCGTGTATTATTTTAAATATTACACAGTTTCTGTTACTTTGTTATGCTTAACGTTCACTAGGCTATCAGCAAGTCAAACTTCACTCAACTAGGAACTGACCAATCACAATACATATGACACCCGTTTAAGTGATTATTTGATTGCGATCAATACTGTGCAATACCATTGGCATTTGCCTGGAAATATTGCGAAATTATTTAAAGAAAAACAACATGTATGTGTGCAATTGTTTGTACACTAGTATATACCACGATGCAAACAGCTTTGCGAACAGTACGCAATATGTGTTATCCTATAGTATCCGATGTCTAATGCCGGGTTCCCAGAATCATTATTGGTGCAAAATTTTAAATCATTGTCTTCATCCAGAACTAGTCGCAATGATTAGTTCAGATCTTACCAGGCATTTTCAACTCTTAAAGGCAAGTGTGACAGTCGTCTCAACCGTGGAACATTTTTTAAATGTTCAATATAGTCTACGATCTGATGCGATCTCAACAACACATTGCGTCACTAGTATGTTTACATGCTTATTTAAGGCTTTGTCAATCATGTATTAGTATGAACATAATATTATTCGTGAACATTTTTGACGTTCGCTTTCAAAATGGTGGTTTACGCACGAAGGCTTTATGTTATATGTTGAGAGAACAAACTCAACGTTTAAGAATTTTAGCATTTTACTCTCATACAATACTAATATCAGTTGTATTAAAGCCATCAAGCGCGTTTACTCACTCACGTAAACATATAACAATGTCATCTTACAAAACTAAAATGATTATTTTCTTTCAAAAATAATCCTGACGTCGCTGTATTTACGTTTTTTTCACGGAATCCAAATCTATTAAAAACGTTTAATAAGAACACTTACGGTTTGCATTAATAAACTTATCTTACCAGCGTCTGTTTAGTGGACGTGCTTAAGTGTTTCTCTGTTTCTTTGGTGACCCAATGACTTCGAAATACACCGGTTGGAATATATACATATCCTTTTAACACTTCAATTAGAAAAAACGCAGGTATGAACGAAGAAGGAAGAAATCATTCGAACACATGTGTAAACTGATAGAGCGCATTCGTAATAAACCGCTTCCCTGGAAATTTGAGTCCAGTTGCATAAGTTGGAAAAAGATTGAGCATTACATTGGGTATAAACCTTCTATTTTCAAAATACGGAAATTAAATATATGCGCATTTGAGAGCTAAATAGATAAACACGCATTAGTAACGTTAATTTTCAATGTATTATTGAACTATATATGTGTTATAAGAATCGACTATAACATGTTAAAAATGATGATAAAATACGTGTATCGTACCACAATAATTAATATTAAGACGAATGTGTATTATCATTAAGAAAATCCTGAATTGTTAGCTATTGGATATGTAATTTCGTGAACAGGCAATTATAATATATCATTTGTCCTCCCAACGGCTTCGTCACTTGTTGTATTTGTAAACCTGCGCTCAATATTTATTTCGCAACCAGGTGTAGAGTTACACAATATATAAACAAATAGATTGTATGCGATATTTGAAGCCGATACGGGAACGAACGTATTTGAAATGTAAGTATGATAATGTTTATAATGTCCCTCGCAACTGGGTGAAAATTGCTTATTAAGTTCATTATGTATAATTATGTTCCCATTTTATTTTTAAATTACGCCTCCGACATAGACCAATTTGAAGCTCCCCGCGTTGCAGATATACACCGTGTCAAAACCACATTGACACTTAAGAAAGGCGTTATGTAATTAACGATATTGGAAATCACTTGATATTAATGGACAGAGATGAACATGAAATTGACACGTTCACGACTATACGCCGCTATGTCTTCTTAACACAAACGGCGGATCAACATCAATTATATTAACGAGACTCGAAAATTAAAACAAACACAAGATTATAATATAGACGTTTTCTTAATTAATAAGTTGATTACTTGGTTACGTGTATTATTTGCATATAAACAGTCGATTAAGTGTTAGTTGCGCATACAGAAACGTATTTGAGTTCATGTTTAAGAAGAGCAGTACAACAGATTCCACTTTAAAATAATGCACTGAAGTAGTGTATAAATATTACATGTCTGACAGGGTGACAGTAAATTTGTCAACTTGAGGAAATACTGTCAACCTTGGCGAAGCCGTGGTTGACAGTATTTTTCCGAAAGTTGACAAATTTACTGTCAGACATGTAATATTTATTTTATTATACCAAAAAACTATTTAAACATGAACAATGTATATGATTCATGAACATTTTTTTGTTATTATTGTGATAACAAGCATCGGAACGACAAACCGTTGGTTATTACCGCAATACCCATTGCTTACAGGTCGATTATTTCGATTGTAACACGAGTTTATTAATAAGTCAACCGCGACTTAAAGGTTATAAATGAAAACTATATTAACCTAACTTTTTTTACTTTTCGCGAAAACGTGACGTCACCACAAAAATTAAAATCAAATGACGTCGACCTCATTCATAAACAGTGCGTGGACAATCAATGTCACGTCATACTTATCTGAAAACATAAAGAAAATGCATGCGCGAATGGGACAGTATACATTTTTACCATTTCGCACGTGATTGCTAAGGTAGCGGGCGACAGCATTTTTTGGACAGTAATTTTTTTCCCGCTGGGTCTGACAGTATTTCTATGTCACAATGGCCTATGGGAGTTTAGCATTGTGAATACAAGTGAGGTATAATAATATAAAATATCTCCCTTTTAACATGTGTTCTACAAAAAATGAATCTTACTGTAAAATAAACTTACATTAAAACTGTCCTACCATTCTTATATCTATTTATGGATGGATGGATGGATGGGCGTATAGAAAGATATATATAGACAGATATATAGACAAATAGNAGCATAACTGGGTTAACGTATACGTCTGAAGCTTAATATTCTCCTTAACTGTTTGGTGTGTCGATGATTTAGGGAGTAGCTAAAATGGCTTTAACAGATAATTTGTGCCCATTGATGTTCCTGTCTATAAATATACCACTATGTACTATTTAAGATAAACACTTCTGTGGCTTTGACTCCATCTCTTTTGGGAAAATGCAAACATGTTCAATGTATTGACCGTAAGTCATTCTTTGTGTTAATGTAGCAATTGTAATATGTTTAAAGAACCTTTTTGAAGTCTAACCTGATATTATTTTGTGGATATTTGCTATTCAAATATGCAAAATAATCGATTCGTTGTTATCAATTCCATCATCTCACCATGTATTAATGACTTTTCGTTGCCAAACGGGCTTTCACGATATGTCTCTGTACATGTTTGTATGCGTATATCTTCGCTGATATGTATTACTTAGCCTGAAGTTTAAAACATGGCGAACTCATTTAAAACAAAACACACTTTTAAATCTAACTCACTTCAACATTTGAAAAACTGCGCCTATTCAGATGATCTTAAAGATAGGTGACGTCAGATAGTAATTACCATGTGTTAACACCAACATCAATGTAAAAATATTCAATCTTAACGTATTTTCTAAATAAAATAAGATAGGCGTAACAAACGCTTTATTATTTTACCAATTTTGGATGATGATCATCATTTTTTTTTAACATTTGTCTTCGTATGGAGTGTTATTTTGATTAGTTAAACATAGTGTGTACATTCCTTTTTTATCTATGAAAATTATTTTGAAAATCGTCATTTGATCATTTTTACTGTGAACACGTCCCTTTTAAGCATTAGTGATGGTATATCTCTGACGTGGAAGTTAGTAAATATGTTATGTAAAAATAGCATGAACGTTGGCTTATTTAGTTAAGGCTTCAAGATCAGCCGTAAATGTAGTCACTATATCATTAAAATACGGCTTGATGTGCACTGACTGTAAATTATAGTTATTGTTTTTTATTTTTTTTTGTTATTTAATCCAGACAAAGAGTAACGTCTTAACTTACGATCCTGACACTATAATGTCATGGTCAGAGTTTGAGTTTAAGAGGTTTAAGCGATGTGATTGATATGGTGTCCGTCTTGAGGCTTAAATATAAGATCAACCATGAAGCCGTAGAGCATACCAAAAAGGCTTGATGTGCCTTGACTGTCAATTATAGTTATTTTTCAATATTAAATTTTGTGTAGTGTTATTCAGAAAAAGTCTTAACGGTGTAATAGATATCGGGTCAGACTTACGATCGGTTGTAACTGTTTCGAACCGCTCGGTGAGCTATCTCATGATATCGGACACCAATGACTGGCTCCAGCCATCAAACGGACCCGATTATGTTTATAAAGACCGACCCCTAAGTATTGCAATGTAATCGAGCTGAAATATACAGATGTATACTATACTTCAGTCAATCTTAATGATGAGTACATTGGTGTTTTTGCTATATGTTTTTATCAGTGATTTTGATTTTAAAGTGCTTATCAATTTACAAGACATAACAATATAAATGTATATGTTTTTCCAAAGTAATATTATTAATTCTTTTTTCGAAACAAGAGAAGGTGAAAACGGTCTATGAATATAATTGAATATTCCATTGTGGTTTATATCATTCTGATAAAAGCGTTTAAAAAAAAAGAGGAAAACAAATGAGGAATGAAGAAAGATAAACAATTACTAGTACTCAGAAATTATAACAAAGTAAATTGGACAAAAAGTATTTCAGTAAGGCTCTACATGTTTTATCTCAACCGTCATTGTTCTTATGTTTTGTCAATTCAGGGTATTTCGCCTTGTGGCCACCCAAATGTACACTCTGTATCATAGCTTCAATTAATCGCTGGTTGATATGGATATCCACAATATTTAAATGTAATAAAATTGTCGAAATCACGGTGTATTTGATGTGCTTTAACTACCATTTGAGTTAGGTTTCGGTCATGCTATCGTACTTGTCGACACTAACACGAATGGCAAATTCCTTGCATCCCATTATATCGGTGTATGTATCGTTTTTGTAATATTATTTTTTTTGTAAAGATGTATCTGCAGATACCAAAATACCCTGGGCCTCGGAGTCAAATTTCTATGAATAACAAACGTTAAATGCAAATAGGGCTATAACTTGGATAACTTGCGGATATAGTAACTGTAGTAAATTACAAATTCTACTAGTAGATGTAAAGCGAACAGATGCGATTGTATACGTTTTAAACGACATATATATAAATTGCTGCGAAATATAACACCAATGAATATGCTTTCAAAAACATTGGATCCTATGAGAAAACAAGAACAATTAGTAATAAGTATATATATATGAGAAAGAAATTGTTGAAACAGTGTAAAAATTGATATCTTATACCATAGCGCTTTCGACTATACGTCTTCTTCAGGGGTGTATACATATACGAGTTCACGATTCATTAGTGCGAATGCACGATCGAACCATTGTCTTGTTAATAAATCCTGCAGCCACAGGAAACGACTTTCCGCTGATTTCAACTATATGCTATAGACTGGCGCCCGGGATGTTCATAATACCGATTAGATTGTATTGCTTTGTATTTATATATTTCCGCATATTAAAATTGTGTGGTATAGACTGGCACCCGCTATGTTCATTATATCGATATAATACTAGTAAACTTTGCAGTGAAAGCTTTAAATTCACTTTTGTTTCATATTTACGTGTCGTTTTTTGTCTGTATTTATCTACGCTGATTACAACTGTATTATAGACTGGCGCCCTAAATTTTGTTTATATCGATATAACGGTTAAATGGTAAAAATGGAAGTGAACGTTTTGCATTAAGTAGTGTTTATATTTATGTGTCGATTTTATTTATTCCATGGGACTAAAGAGTGTTGTCGCCTTGTCCAGTATGTTTGTCTGTCTCATAAAGTCCAAGGTCAAATGTTAGTATGACACCATTTTCACCGTATGTGGGCAATATTTTGCCGTAAAAAAAAAGATATTATCATGTATTTATTAATTTCATGATGTACAAATACGTTAATCTGCATACAGACCTTTAATATAGCATTTTTTATACTGTACAAACATGTATTTATAATTATAAGCCATCACTGTACCGTGTTATAGAAATTTAGCCATATTTAATCACTGTGCATGCTTTGTAGAATCAGATGTTAGTAGTAAAATCCTTTAAATGAATGATTTTGTCTGTGTACTACTCATAACTTACTGCATAATCCATGCGATTCAGAAGTCTGTTAATATCTGATCGACACACCTACTAGGTCATCGATTTCTGTTTGATATCAGATGTATGTCTCGTTGTCCTTGCTTTTTGCTAAACATTCCAAATGTCATTTACAAAAACGTAGCGATACAATAACAGTCGGTTGCTACAATTTGGCAAATTTGCAAATCTTATATGCGCTACAACGTTTTTTAGATGCATTTATTAACGAGCCAATGATACTTCCATGGTGGCGCTAAGGACCGGATGTTTTTAAAATGTATGGTGAAATCTAGATGGTCACTTGGTATTTTATGCGTTTTCAACATATTGCACATTAGTTTAAAAATCGGGCAATGGTATTCAGCGGAGATTTTTCCACAAATCCACATATGTAAAGAAATAAACAATCACACCCCATTTGGAAACGTGAGGACATGTATTGGTTGTGACATGTTAGATTTTTTTTAAAGCAAATCGATGATGTTTACCTTTGTGACGAGCAAATGTCCAACCAATTATAACGCGAATGACATCAAACGACTGCTTTTAAAATATACAAATTGCTGAATTAACAAAATCTTGTCGATCGAATAGATAATTTTGCATTCTTCCAGACGCGATGGACCCAATACCAAGTTGTTGGCGCTAAGAACAGGAGGTTGCGTCCATGCACCCTTTCTTAAACTCCACCACGTCACAACTTATTAAGGTTCTCACCTTTAAACAATCTTCTTTGAAACCTGAAAGCCCACGTCTTTGATATTCATTGTGTAGCATAGTAAAGAGGTGTTACTAAAAGTGTATTAATATAATACCCTTTGGATAAACACCGGCCTTGTCCGAGGATCACCAGTTTTACGTTGAACTATATATGGGTAATATAATAAAATAGTCTTCTGTGAAACCGCAAAGCTGATACCTTCCACATTTCAAATTTAGCATTTTCTATATGCATTCTACAAAATGTTTTCAAATCATAGCCATGTAGTGAACAAGAGAACACGCCCAGGGGTCACATTTATAATATGAACATATTGCGATATAAATACCCTGAGCTTTGATCATGCCCCTAGGATCAACAATGGCCAGGAGTAACATGATTTATTAAAAAATCTTATATAGCAAAATAACTTTGAAAAGGCTTCTGTAAAATGACAAGGCCAAGATTTGTTATTTTTGGCAGTTAACATAGTGTAAATTTCCTCTATTTAGTTCAATTTATTTAGTTCTTTTTAGTTCATTTTATGCCCCGGTAGTAAAAAGAAACCCCAAACCCGGGGTATCCAGTATCATGGCCCTGAGAACAGATTCTCGGGTGAGCGTTCAAGCATTTTACCAAACTCTCTTTATAAAAGAAGGATTTCAATTTATTTAAAAAAAAGACGATTATACTGTTTGCTTGGTGGTTTATTTTCCGTATGAATTTAATTATCACTTTGATAAAAAAAAATGTATTCAGATTGTATGACAGTATTCCGCACGATAATGTCCTGGTAGTGCTAAAGAGAAAATCGTTACAAAAGCGAGTGATCTGTCTGCTGTGTTGTTTTATATAAAATTTATATTAATTAATGAGATTAAAGTCCAACATTGTATATGAAGTTACTGAAAATCCTTTCACATCGGGCCTTTAATTGCAATTTCGACCATGGAAGGAGACAACGTCCATATTAGCGTTTAATCATGATACACTGTATACACATTCAAATGCGTAGTTTATGTTAATTTAAATTTACTTTGCTCTAAACTGTTTAAGTTTCTTTGTGACCACTGTTACGCTAAAGCAAAAAAGTTCAGTACCTGTAATGAAACTTGACCTCCTTTGTTGAGAATACTCTATACCTAAATTGTCTTCACATAACTGCACATAACTTGAGCGTTGTGATCCCAAAGATCCACCGATGGTATTTCGTATGTTCTCATGTTGCTTTATGTTTGTAGATGTAACTTTATACAACAGGTGTTAACGCAAATATTGAAGTCAACAACGAACAACTGTTCTAAATTCTTTTAAGGATGGTAACTTTGGTTTAATACTTTGTATTCCTTTTTACCGGTTATCACTTTCATGACTTATTAAAAAAATAATTAATATGACAAATAAATAAGTAAAATGTAAATGTCCCCGGCATTTCAACCATAATCTCAACTCTATTACTTTGCATCTTTCTGGAAGTTGAGGTAAAACAGCCACAGGGACATCCATAACAAGGCAGGTTTTAAGCATTATAGCTCCTTAAAAAAATATTCATGTAACTTTTACAACAAACAATTGAGTACGAATACAAAAAAATATCTAGAAAATTGACAATTCAATTCCGATTTTCGATGGTATGGGTTATGTTCCCAAAGTGGTGAACAAATCCCTCAAATCATATTATGCCAATAATCAATACCCTTAAAAATATAAACTATCGGAGAATAACTCATAATAAGGCGCTTTTTTTTCAATATTTGGAATTTATATAATTTATTTACATTTCAGCAAAGATCTACCAATATTTTTAGATCTTTGATTTAAGTTCAAAGTTTATGTACTAACATGAAATTTGTCTTGACACCCAGTCATTGAAATTGAACGGAATGTTTAATGTATTGTTTCACATTTTAGCTAACTTAAATGAAATATACAAAAAGCGATAGCTTTAATATGCATCAATATTATAATAAAAAAAAAAAAATATTTGTGCAACTTACGCATATATAGTGCAAGAGACGTTGATTTTTTCAGCTACACTGTACAATTTTCTCTCCGGCTGATTTTGTTTATCCCCGCTTGACGTCACATCCGGCTAAGGGACATAACTCTAACACTAGTAAATGCGAATAACTGAAAGGGTGTATACATGCTGTCTGCAACAGTGTAAACAGGCAGTGGTCATCTTTACTGGCTGCAGTTGTCGTCCCTAGCGTAGTTGAATAATTGTGATTTTCAAAACTGCCTGTCTACTTTCTACTAACGCTCACACTAAAAATGTGTGCACATTGATTTATATATCTATAAATAAACCACCATGTTGTATTTCAATATTTTAGAAGGTAAATGCATGCTAGATTTATTACATTATTTCGATAAAACACCAGTATTGATAGAATGTTTACTAGTTTGCGTGCAAAATAGTATATCCTTGTGGTTTTTAATAATTAAGAACAACATCATTTTAATATTTCAGAAGAAGAGGAGTATAAAAATACAATCAAAGACAATTATCAGTCACAATAATACGGAAAAGATAAGACAGTTATGTAACTTGTCTGCAATTATTCCACTTAATGTGTTCAAGCAATCTGCGTAGTTTTATTTAAATACCTTCAATACTATGGGAGTTCTACTTCACAACAATTTGAGTTATTAGACCTATCATTTAGATTATTTAATAAGTCACTTAAAAATAATTAAAGTCACATAATATACTAACCATATATTTATTGCAAGAGTTGGAATTATTGTCCTTGATTTTTTTTTCATGCGAAACACAACTGCATATTGTAAAGTTATTGTGAACATGTGTGGTAAGTTCATGGCACACAACGCATTGAAACTCCTTATAATGAATTATTATTTTAAGGGGGGGGGACATAACCATAATTATTTCTTTACTGTTTATGAAGTTGTTTCCCTTTGAAAAATGGTCTTGTTTAAATCATAACTTTATTATCATATAAACACTATTGTTTCTGAATGAAATGCATGGCACAACAAACATAACTTCTTCTTCCGTGATTTAGAGTTGATCTATTTTTGGTATATCATTTGGCGCATTTCTGTTTAAGTGTTTAAGGAAATGTTACACAATTTTATATAATGACATGAAACACAAAAAGCAATGCGCAGAACAAATATTATCATTCTTTATTCTGTATTTCATAGTTGTTGTTTTTTGTTCATTTTCTGTTTTTCAATATACCGGTATTGATAAAACGTGTCTGTCCCCCACTTCGAAGTAAAATCCTTTCCTCGGTTTATTCGACACTTAAGTCGAATAACGAACATACAGGCGACGTCTTATAATTAAATGTTTAATTCACGTTACCTTTAACTTTAAATTAACACTAAGTGTATTTTGAGAAATACAACTTATATAACAGCTTCAATGTCACATGGATTGGGATAGTCCTTTGCAAACACCATCGATATTAAAAAAATAATCTTAGAAGTTTTGGAAGCACTGTCCTGATCATAAAAAGCTCAAGTTACTTGAAGCTTAGCTTTAATAAAATTTCTGACATAGGTAGTGTACACGACAGGATTCTGGAACTTTTATTAGATGACAAGTAAGACCACGTGAACATTTCGAAATCACTTACAATTTTTGTAAGAAATTAAAAGCATCAAGAGAAACTTTTGAAATCGTGTTAAAATATATTGTAATGACTAAATCAGAGTGAACCATTCATGTATATGTCAACACAGCATTTTTAGTTACTAGATTAAAAAAGTGTTTTAAATACTTAAAACAATTCGTTAATATGTCAATATTTTACACACAACTTTACAAATATGCTTATTAACGGCACACGATTTGGAACTGTAACTTAGGGCTTTGAAATATTTCTGATGAAGCGAAACGTCAGAAGTGTTTGTGTTTTTAATTTATAAATGTTTGTATTTGCATGTATACAACAATGGAACTTGTTTGAGCAAATGTTTTTTTTAAGAAGTAATAAATCTCTTAATTACGAATAAACATTATTTAAGTAAAACCTTGAGTCACTGGAGCATGGATTCAAAGCTTTAAATACGATCAGGTTTAGCATTGTCACTTTTGTAAACGTACATTGATCGACGGCAAATATTTTAAACATTAATCATACATTTCAATCTGTTCTTTTCATAGGTACCCGATGCACGAGCGAACGCCGGAATGTTTGATGGTTTTTGCTTCACACGAATAATTGCAAGTAAGTTATATTTTTATATTTGTTTTCTGCACAGAAAAAGAATATTAAGCAATACACATGGTTTCTTATACATTTTACATGTTTGACTAGCAGATGCATATTGATATAAATGGATACATTTCGATCCACTTATCAAAACTTTAATTAAGAAAATATACTTACAGTGTTTGATTGAATTAAACATGTTACACAATTGGTTGCTATTCAATTAGTTGATTAGATTTAAATAGTTAAATTGTTTAGTTGAATTGTGTTTGAAAAGCAAACGTGTTAATATATTATAACAATAACATAACATCAAATATATAAGTAAAAATTGTTACCTCAATTCAAAGCAGGTTGGGGGAAATATAAAAAGACGTGTCCTTTAAGTCTGTATGTCGGTCCGTCTGTCGGTTCATTGTTTTCAAGTCAAAATGCAGGACGTCCATTGTCAAAAAATCAGCTTATTCACTCTATAACTTAAACATGCATTGAATGACTTTAAAATAACTTGATACACATGTTCAACCATATGAGCTGACTTGTTGCTCACAAAAACGATACGGTAACCTTCAAGGCCAAAATGAAACTGTAAGGTCAAATTAAACATATATACAACAGAAGGAATTTTACAAGAAAACACACAGACTCGAACTAAAATTATTGGAAGCTGTGGGTTTAAAACTACTTTTTATCTATAATAAACAAGGAGCATAATAACAAGCCAGCCAGAATATTGTACAATGAATGCCACTTTTACAATAAGTCTCAAACAGTTTACTTCCAAATTGTGTCACTAAACATAAAACGAGGTTATAATGAATTGCAAACCAATCATTTTTTTTAAACACAACAAAACATTAAATTAAACTATTAACAACAGCATGACTATGCTTGATATATAAATGGGCACACTAGCTATGTTGAGGTCATATTATGTCGAAATGTTTGTTTTCATGTTTAGTTTGATAACAAATCATAAAGCAAGCATGGCTATACAGCTATGTATGTCAAGCTTGATGCATACGTTTGCCTTTTCACAAGTGACCTACTATCACTTGGATTATGTGTTAAGTCAATGAAAATGTTGAGACAGCTTGAAGATAACAATTAACTTTTATATAAATGAAGCATAATGCATGCAATATAGTTTTTTTTTGAAAAACGTAACGTTACAATATACATTGTAGGCATACGCTGTTGTATAGGATATAGAGAGTCAATCATAAATCTAGACACTCCCAAATAGTATAACGTTCCAAGATTTAATTTGTGAAGAAAGTTGTTAGGTATCTTAGGGCTCATATCCGCTTAATATACACATAATGAACACTTAACGTCCGTATGCCTTTACTATTATGCATATTTAACAGGATTGACGATATAAAAATGGCTGAATACGATGGGGAAGACGAAGGAGAAAAGAGGCAGTTGGAATCGATGCGAATGATGGTTAGGGAGGAGATAAATGAGGGATTGCACGATTTTACCGTTGGACCGGTTCCCAAAAGAGATGAAAAGGCGAACGACGTAGAAGCAGTGTACCAACAGAAATGTCGAGGTATGTGCAACAAAAATATATATATAAAGCTATGACAATAATGGCAGTTGCCGATGAGTACGTGGACGTTTGTAGTTTTGGATATACATTGTCGTGAAAATTCATGTGCGATCGAGATGCATCAAAGTTTTTCTCCGTGGCAATGAATGTTGATTTTTCGCTTAACCAATGTTTCATTAACATAACTTATATAGTTTTGAGGATTATTATATGAGAAAGTTTTGAAAAAAAAATGACGTACAAAACAATTTCTTGCAATAACTTTGTTAAAATAAAGAACGTTTATAATGACAATAAAGAGAGAGAAAACATTGTAATCTGTTAAAAAAAAAACTCGTGGCCCCAACAATTGGCTTGCATGTATACAACTCATATTGTGTTGGTCTTTGAAAAAACTCTTTTTCTGACTTTTTATTATTTTTAAAGTTACTCATCCTCGATGAAACATGGTACGAAAGTTTTTCTTGACAATATCTAAACTGGGTTTGATTCTAGGACACAAACATCCAACAACTATGTCATCAGGCAAAAACGTGTAACTACACTATAAGCCACATGTATAAATCAGTCTTTACGAAACATGGTCAGAATGTTAATCGTTACAATATCTAGACTGAGCTTGAATCTAGGTCACAATATTCATAAAACTAGGCTACCTGATTTAATTTTAGAAACATCTTGCTACTGCTTAGGAGGCCGTAATTATGACTCATTCTTGATAAAACTTGGCCAGAATATTATTTATGGGAATGTGTGCCCAAAAACTAAATCACCAAGTCACGTACTGACAATTTGTTTACTTTCAGTTACTTACTTTTAGCTCAGGTGAGCTATTAAGGAACATCATCTTTTTATTAAAACAATTTCGTAATTCCGGGCTTTGAACTTTATATTGTCAGTTTATTTAAAATATTCATTACATTTTAAAAAAAAACAACATACTTATACATGTTTGATATTGAATATTATTTATATTAAGTAAGTGTATACATTAGTTTAAATGTTATGGTGTAGCGATTAATTCGAGTCATATAAGAGTAAATGTTGGTTTTGAGGAGATCTGACTTGTGTTATGTGTTGAAAGAACGTTTTTCATTTTATGGGACATGAACATATTATAAAAAATGTAAAGATTAACAAATAATATATGTTTTATATCGAAAAAGAACAACAAGATGCTTGACTTAGAACATCGAGAAAAAATATTCGTTCGTGTTTGCATCGATTAGTTGAATAATATTAGTTTGAATTGGACAACAAATGGCAACACATTTCGAACCCCCAACCCCGCTTCTTATGCCTCTGATCTTCGTTAATCAACTACCCGTTCTGGTCATAATCAGTGTTCATTGTAAAGGAACTATTGAGTCTGTTCGTTTTTAATTTTTAAATAAAAAAATGAGGGTCGGCATGTTTTTTTTATGATCGCCTTAGACTTAGTGCTTATTTCTGTGGCTGTACTTCATCTGGTAAGCTCATTCGTGCGTTAGTGTTACAGTCGTATCTACATTGGAGCATGCAACATTTTCATGGCGGCTGAGTTGAAAAATGAACTTTGGTGTAATTTAATGTGAGAAGGGGATTTTTGTCGACAAATCATTAACACCCGTTTTACGGCTTAAAAGCAGTTCGATATCATCGTCTGTATTAAAACGTTTAAAAAAATCCCACTTCACAATTCTTAAGAAGGGAAAACAATAACACCAATGAGTATTTAGTCGGTTCAAATTGTGATACATATTATCAAATCTTATTATGATCATATTATTTACAAAATATCCGCGATTGCAAAAGGTCCATGATTAATTTCGTGTACCGTTAAACAGTTAAGTATGCATATATGTAAATCACGATAATGCTTTATTAGACCGAATTGTTTGATAATTAGCATCCGATCAAGAAACTATTGTTTTTATTATAGTAATAAACACATCTTAGCCGTTAATATCTCTATGGAGCAATAAGAAACGCCGCTTTGAACAGTATGACAATGTATTTTGTTGAGTAGCGAAATGTACACAACAAAGAAAGCTTGCATGCTGAATATAAATATTGTTTTTTTTTCCCTATTTTTCATACAACTGTAAACGCGTACATAATTATGCCCCCTTTCGAAGAAAAGGGGGTATATTGCTTTGCACATCTCGGTCGGTCTGTCGGTCAGTCGGTCGGTCGGTCCGTCCACCAGGTGGTTGTCGGATTATAACTCAAGAACGCTTGGGCCTAGGATCATGAAACTTCATAGGAACATTGATCATGACTCGCAGATGAGGCCTATTGATTTTGAGGTCACATGGTCAAAGGTCAAGGTCACAGGTGAAGGTCACAGTTACTGGAAATAGGCAGGATTTAGCATGGTTCAAACAAGGGAAACAACCTACCGTTTATTCATGTTCTTTTTGTTACAGCAATTGCCTCCCTTGTAATTTATTTAAATTTTACCAAATGTAAGGCTAACTGCATTTTTGTAATGCATTGTATCAATAAACATCGGGCAAAAATGAAATTAAGGCACCACCACCACCACCACCACCACCACCACCACCACCACCACCACCACCACCACCACCACCACCACCACCACCACCACCACCACCACCACCACCACCACCACCACCACCACCACCACCACCACCACCACCACCACCACCACCACCACCACCACCACCNTTTTTTTTTTTTTTTTTTTTAATAGCAAGAGTTGTCTCATGATTATAATATCTCAATTCTATTTCAATTTAATCTTGTCAAACGTAATACATTATGAAAAAAACAGTGAATATAGTGCAAACATTACAAATGTATTGTAATAATGAGAGAGTAAGTAAACAAATCCCCCAAACAGTGAAACGCCGCGAAAATTTCCACGCGCACAAATTTTCCCCCAAAGTGGAAAATCCCGCGTAAAATTTCCCCCACATAAGGGCTAAAGGCCCCTTCCCCCACAACTCAAAAAAAAACCTGGAGCATATCCGTTAAAGTGGCACAAACACTATACAGACGTGCCGAGCATATCCATTTTAGTGGCATAGAAACTATACTGACGTGTCGGACATTTCCGTTATACTAACATATACACTACACTGACGTGTCGGATACGTTTATTGTACTCGCACAGAAACTATACGGACGCGTCGGCCATATCGATTGTTTAGGCACAGACAATAAAGTGATGTGTCGAACATATCCGTTATGCTGGCAAATACAGTATACTAAGGTGTAGGGCATAACCGTTTTACTGGCACAGAAACTATATTAACGTGTCGGACATATCCGTTATACTGACACATACGCTACACTGAGGCGTCAGGCACGTTTATTGTACTGGCGCATAAACTATACTGACGCGTCGGACATATCCGTTTTCTAGGCGCAGACACTACCGTGACGTGTAAAACATATCCCTCATACTGACAATTAAACTAAACTGATATATCGGGCGCGTTTGTTATACTGGCACGGAAACTGTTCTAACGTTTCGGATTCATTCTTTTTGTGTCTGCATCTGTTTAATTATTTAATCAGACACGTCAGACTGTTGTGTTCATCAGTATAACGGATTAGCATACTCGACCGTAAGGTGTGTGTGTGTTTGTTTAATGATTGTATCAGGCACGGAAATATTTGGAATCTGTCAGTAAAACGGGTGTGTACGAAACGCCAGTTGGTTGTCTTTCTCAGTACAATGGATGACTCTGAAGCGGCAGTATGATATCCGTGTTTTGGACACTTCCGTTATGCTTATACCTTACTGCTTTGTCAGGCACATCCGTTATACGAACACATTACTTCCGTGTTGCGACACATCTTTTATACTGACAAATACATCAGTGTGCCATGACCGATACAAACGTAATATCGATAAAGACGTGTAGAACTCATTCATTTAACTGACACAGACAACAAACTTAGTTTCGGACATAAGTTGTTTGGACTCAGATACCGTTTAAACGTGTGCGACATGTGTTATTCGGACACAGAAATCCTACTACGGTGTCGGACACAATCATTATACTGACAAGATACCACGTGGTCGTGTCGAAATTATCTGTTTTACTAACACAGCCACCATATTGATGTGTCAAACAAACATGTTATACAGACATCATATTTCGTATCGAATACAATCATAATACTTATACAGAAACCAAATTGTCGTTTCGGACACAAATGTAATTCTGACACAGACATCATACCACGGTGAATAGTACAAACGTTATACTGACAGAGACACGGTATTTCCGTGTCTGAAGTATACGTTTACTGACGCGCGTTAACGTGGCATGTGAGCATATCCGAAAGTTGATAATATATTTTCTATAATACAGATTTTATGCCCCCACAGTTCTCATGGGTTTATATACGATCGTCATTTTCCGTTCATATTGTCCGTCATAATGTGTTATCGCTTAAAACACAAAAGGAAAGAAGAGACTTTTCACGATATTATGTATGTGTATATTTGTATCAAGGAAAGAGCGAAGCTACTGTCAAAACGTATACATTAACACGCAAACATATTAACTTGGGTTTATAAGGAGGGTCACTTGGATTCACACTGGATCCGTCTGTCAGATCGCCAGTCTGTCGTTCATAACGTATGTCTATCTGTTTTTAAAAATACGATGGGATAGCCTCTTCATTAAGTTGATCTCCTTAGGTGGGTGCATGCACAATAGACCCTCAGGATGGAGTGCATAAAATCAGTGAAAGTGNAGTATAGTGACGTGTCAAACACATCCGTTATATTGACAAATATACAATACTGGTGTGTCGGACAGGTTCGCTATACTGGATTAAATATACTGACTTTTCGGCGATGTCCGATATACTGAAAAAATACGCTAAACTGAAGTGTCGGAAACGTAAGTTATCATTTTAACGGATCCTTTTACTGGCACAGACACGATACTGCCGTAATGGTCATATCCTGTATACTTACTCATACACTTTGCTTAGGTGTCGGTCATATCCTTTATACTTTCACAGACACTTTACTGACGTGTCGGACAAATCCGTTATACTGGTAGATACACTACAGACGTGTCAAAAATCCGTTGTACTGCGATAGGAAATATACTGACGTTTCGGACATATCCGGTTTACTGGCACAGATACTATAGAACCATGTCGGGAACATCCGTTTTACTGACATAGACATCATACTAACATGTCGGACACATTAACTCACTCAGATATCCTCCTGTCGGGCACATCCGTTGTACTACCACAGACTTATATGTTTTATTGACACGGTTATAATACTTCGGTGTCGGACACAATCTTTATACTGACACAGATACCATTCTGCCGCCTCGGAGTCATCCATTGCACTGAAAAAGACAACCTACTTGCGTTTTATACACACCCGTGTTACTGACAGATTCCACATACTGCCGTGCCTTATACAATCATTAAACAGACACAGACGCCTTACAGCCGTGTTATCCGTTATACTGATAAAACAACATGCTGCCGCGTCTTACACAATCATTAAACATCTTAATGGCGTGTAAGACGCATTCGTTAAACTGACACAGACACCCTAATGAAGTATCGGGCACTTCCGTTATGCTGATACCTAACTGATATGTCAGACACATCCGTTTTACGAATATAGACACGAAACTGCCGTGTTGGGACATATCTTCTATACTGACCAATACACCAGACAGCCGTGACCGATACAAACGTAACGTACTTAGTAGTTTTGACACAGATATCCTACTGCCGTGTCGGACACATCCGTTAACCGACACAGATACAGTTTTACCGACATTTGTGTTATTCTGACACAGAAATGCTTTTACGGTGTCGGACACAATCATTATATTGTCAAGATACCACGTTGTCGTGTTGGAGATATACGTTATACTGACACAGGGATCATATTGCCGTATCGGCCATGCGTGTAAATATGACATATGCATCATGTTTCGGTGTCGAATACAATCGTAATACTTACACTGAAACTATTTTGACTTGTCGAACAGAAATTTAGTTCTGACACAGACATCATAATTCGGTGTAGAATACAATCGTTATACTGACACAGACACGGTATTTCCGTGTCTGAAGTGTACGTTTACTGAAACGCGTTATAGTGACATGTGAGCATATCCGAATGTCGATAATATGTTTTATATTATACAGATGTTATGCCCCCCACTGTTATCAAGGAATCATAACCATTTGACATTTTCCCCTTTTCTCATTTCGTTCGTCGGAATTGTTATAGCTCAAAGCACAAAACGAAAGAAGAGTTTTGGCACTTTAAACGATATTATATATGTGTATACTTTATATCGAGCGTATAGCGAAGCTACTTTCAATACAAACACATAAGAACTAACACTTATGAACTTGGGTTGATAAACCATCCGCATATAACTAGAGATGGGTCACTTGGATTCACACTGGATCCGTCTGTCAGCTCGCCAGTCTGTCTATCTGTCGTTAAAAATACGATGGGAGAGCCTATACATTAAGTTGATCTCCTTAGATCTCTGATTGCAAAATATACCCTCATGATGGAGTGCATAAAATTGGTGAAAGTGCCTATAGTGGGTATATCTTTCTGTTTATCCGCCGAAAAACTACAACTATTAGAATAATGTATAAGCAATTTTTGCTTACTTTATCAGTAGGCTCAGTAAGGACCAGAATTACTCAAATCTAGCGGGGTTAGATTTGCTGCATGAACATATATGTGTAATACATGTTATACATGACAAAGTGGGTCATGTTCTATTCATTATTTGAACATTTTAAACGTGATTGTGTTTATTTACTTGTATGCTTGACTTTTTATAGTTTGTTTTCTACTCAAAAGCACATAAAAAGTAGCATAGTTAGTTTTTTCGTTTTTATGCGTTTAAATTTAGGCATGAGTATTTTCTATGTGGATGTGCTTATTATTGGTAATCATGTTTGAAGCGATGTTTTTGTAGATATTTAAACTGACTTTCATAAAATTAGTCCAAAGAATAGATTGTATGGATTCTCGAATGGAGTTTCAACCTTTAACTTTACAGGGGAGATAACCACTGCGACCGGATTGAGAAAGTCCTCTCAGAGGTTATCTCTCTTAAAGTTTAACGGTAGTTAACGGTGTGTATTTGTTTCTCATTATTTAAAGAAAATAAGATCAATTTTCTTTATATTTATATTTGTATCTACCGTAAGCCCTGGAAAAGTGTAAAATGGATTCCGATAAGAAAAACATAAATAAAACCATACATTATAAAATTACCTGTCCGTTCGTTATTTTGTCTGTCGGATTTATGAGTCGCGCGTAACACGTAATAATTAAATTTGTGAAGATGCTCCGCAACGAAATACAGGGGAGTTATGGATTCACAAAATACGTCATTCAGTGTCTGCATGTATGCGCGTGTTAACTGTTTCTTGTAATGACTTTTCCATCTTAATCCCTCCAAAAAAATAATGATACTTCACAGGAATACTCCTTGGATGTCACTATTTCACAGTTCTTGAAAACCACCCGATCTGTTGTGAATGTATATTGGTCCCTGGTAAGTTTGTTCAAATAATGTCCCAGATGGCAAAATTTACCTCCAGCAGTCAAATGTTTTATATAGCCATATATGGTAAATAACTTCAAACGTATTCTTTGAAACCGCACGAGTTTCATATTGTGCGTGTTCTAAGTTTGGTCAAATCATGCCTCTGGGGTCAACGACATAAATTTCATAATCTTTCGTAATAACCTATTTACACTTGAATGAAATGAACTACCAATCAGACACATCAGTTCAACTGATATAGACACTTCACTGTCATGTTGATTACATCCGTTAGACAAACGTAACCATTCTTTTTAATCTAATAAATACGTTTTACTGACAGACATGCTCCTGCTTTATTGCATTGATACTGGAACATACTCCATGCTTCAGTTTATAATACATCATTTATGCTGACTCAAACACCATAACGCCGTGTCGGACGTGGTGTTATACCACGCATTATTTGTTCTTACGTGTCTGACATATCTGTTATACTGGCACAGACACTATACGGACGTGCCTGACACATCATTTATGCTAGCAGAGACACAATACTGTATTATTGGACATATTCGTTATACTCATATGTACACTAAACTGAGGGCATTTTCGTTATACTGAGTAAGAAACTAGACTTACGCGTTATACATTGCCGTTGTATTGCCACGAACACTATACTGACATGTCGTAGATATCCGCTAAACTGACAAATGCACTATACTAGGGTGTCGAACACGTCTGATAAACTGGCACAGAAACTATACGGACGGACATATCCTTTTTATTGGCAAATACACTATACTGACGTGTCGAACATATTCGTTATACTCACACAACCGCTATACTGTCTTATTTTACTGACGTGTTGAACACGTTTGTTATACTCACACAGCCGCTATACTGACGTGTTGGACACGGTTTTTATACTGGCACAGAAACGATACTGACGTGTCGCACATAACCGTTGTACTGGTGCAGAAAATATACTGCCATATCTGAAATATCCGTTTATTTGGATCATAAACCATAATCCCATGTCGGGAACATCCGTTGTATTGATATAGACCTCATGCTCACGTGTGGACACTTCACGTTTAACTGACACATATACCCTCCTGTAGTGTCTGACTTGTCCTTTGTTCAGGTATCCTCCTGTCATGTCGGACATATCCGTTGTAAAGACACGGTCATCATACGGCGGTGTTTGATAAAGTCGTTAAACCGACAAAGAAAAAATACTGTCATGTGATACACAGTCATTTTAAAAATACAGTCACCTTACTGCCGTGTTAGACATACTGGTTCTACTGACACGCACACCATACTGCCGTGTCTTACCAAATCGTTATACTGACACAGACAGTGGAAGACACCCTATTGAAGTATCGGACACTTCCGTTATACTGATACAGACACCATATTGCCTTGTTTTATACATCAATTTTAATGACGAAGACACCTAATTAACTTCTTAGTCAGACACATCCGTTGTACTGACACATACACCAGACTGTCATGGTCGATACAACCGTTATAAAGATAAAAACACCATACTGCCGTGTCACACTGTCCGTTTAACTGACACAGACAACGTAGTTCCGTGTCGGACATTAGAACATCCCTTTAGTTAACTGACGCAGATCCCATTATGCCTCGTACGACATATGTGAAATTCTTGCAAATAAAAATCCTACTTCGGCGTCGGACACAATCATTATACTGACAAGATACCATGTGGTGGTGTCGGAAGTATTCGTTATAATGACACAGACATCATATTTCCCTGTCCGATATGAATGTTATTATGACATAGACATCATATTTCGGTGTCGAATACAATATTAATACTAAAACAGAAACCATATTACCGTGTCGGACACAAATGTAATTCTGAAAAAGACATCATACAACGAATAAGAATACAATCTTTATACTGACACAGCCAATTTATTGTCGTGCCTGAAGTATACGTTTTCTGACACGCGTTGACTTGTTATGTGATCATATCCGAATGCTGATAATATGTTTTATATTATACAGATTGTTTGCCCCACCCCAACAGTGTTTAAGGGTTCATGGACATTTGTTAAGGACGAGTTGTGGCACGTTTAACGATATTTTATATGTGAATAGTTACGTCAAGCGAATTGCGAAGCTACGTTTAAAACATATACATTAGCACTCAAACTGATAAACTTGGGTTTATAAACCCGCCGCATATAACTAGAGGTGGGTCACTTGGATTCACACTGAATCCGTCTGCCAGATCGTTCTCATATACAATCAGTATGTGACGGATATATGTATCTGGTAACATTTTTTGTGTGTCAAATCATCTTAAATATAATTTATAAACTGCCGCGTACTTTTTCTGTGCACGCTTCCTGTCTGATTCGAACTCCAGAATATAAATAAATCGGCCTCCAATACTATTGTATTACATTTACTACACTTTATTGGCAGTGCTCATGCTCAAAACGGTTCTTCATGCAAAATTCTTTTGAAAAGACTGTTCTATTACTTCTTATTTTCGCGCGCAAAGAAAACTACATTCGGGATACCAAATAACTTTTTTACTAAACGTTTATAAAAACAGACTTATTTATTCAACAATTGTAATGAAAGATTATCTTATATTTGAAAATATAAAATCGAATAATTCGTCGGCACGCATCTTTAACGCCGTGTTTTTCTAGAAATATGTATCTAGTTTTAAAAAAGAAACATGAAGGTAGTGCTTTTTATAAAGAAGTATTATCATTTCAGATCTCCTCAGGCGATTGGTGGACCATTACCGTGACACCGTTAGCTATGTGTCTCTGTCTACTTTGGATCCCAGTCTCGATAAGCACGTGCAAGACGTCTTTGCCACCCCAAAAATACACAGGATAAAAATAGAGAATGATGGGAGACGCACGAAACAGGAACAAGTATTTGCTTACAAAGATTGTTTTTATAGAAGTGATCATTTGTATAGACGTACATATCTTCAAGGTGAGCCGGGCAGCGGCAAGACAACTTTTGCGTCCAAGTTAGTGTACGACTGGTGTAACGTGCATGCGCTCTCAACGGAATCTGCAAAAGAACAAACGGCGTTTGGTGACGTTGATACACTTTTTAAATTCAAGTTTCTCTTTTTTATCTCGTTGCGCGATTCGAGAGAAGAGAAATATGTAACGCAGATGATAAAAACCCAGCTCATCTACAAAATCTACGCGGAAGACGAATGGGAGAGTGCGTACAAACTGGTNTATCTTTCCGGCTAAGATAACGCACACCGTTGACAACATTCTTTGCGCTTTCACAGCAAATGCTGTCAAACTGAGCCAAACATAAGCGCTCATTACCATTAAACTTTTTTGGACTGCTAACTTATTTAATCCCACTGTTCAAAACTGTCAAACGTCGGCTGCTTCAAGCAGGAAGTACATGTGTTTTCTTCTCACTGAGCATGTGGAGAATGTTGACTAACATCCAGGTCACTTTGTTTCGAAATACTGAAAACAAGTGAAATTACTCGAATATTGACCATTTATACTTACATTTCAGCTTCTGGAGTAAAAAAAAAAAAACATTTTTAATGCCATACACCTTAAATTAAGAATATTGATGCCAGTGCGAAAATAAGGCTAATAAAAAACTGAAGACTGCTTCCTTAATTTGTATATATGGTTAGCCCTGAAAACAATGTAAAATGGATTCCGATTAGAAAAATATAAATTAAAACCCACATTATAAAATTACCTGTCCGTTCGTCATTCCGTCTGTCGGATGTAATAATTAAACTTGTGAAGATGCTTGTTTACCAAACTCTCCCCTGCTCCTCAACGAAATACAGGAGAGTTATGGATTCACAAAAGACGTCATTCAGTGTCTGCATGTATGCGTGTGTTAACTATTTCTTCTAACGACTTCTCTATCTTAACCCCTCCAAAGAATGTAACGATACTTCACAGGAATACGCCTTGGATGTCACTATTTCACAGTTCTTGAAAACCACCCGATGTCTTTCGTATTTACATTGATCCCTGCTAAGCTTGTTCAAATAATGTCCCTGATGGCAAAACTTACATTGCCCCAGCAGTCAAATGTTTTATATAGCCATATACGGTAAATTTCTTCAAAGGTATTCATCTTTGAAACCGCACGAGTTTCATATTGTGCTTCACATTGCATAGTTTTTCTCTTCTAAGTTTGGTCAAATCATGCCTCTGGGGTCAACGACATAAATCTTCATAATCGTTTGTAATAACCTGTTTGCACTTGAATGAGAATTGAACTACCAATCAGACACATGAGTTCAACTGATAAAGAAACTTCGCTGTCATGTTGATTACATCCGTTAGACAAACGTAACCATCCTTTCTATTTAATCTAATAAATACGTTTCACTGACAGACGCTCCTGTTTTATCAGGCATTTCATTTATACTGGAACATACTCCATGCTTTAGTTTATAATACATCATTTATGCTGACTCAAACACCATACCGCCGTGTCGGACGTGGCGTTATGCCAACGCATCATTTGTCCTGACGTGTCTGACATATCTGTTATACTGGCACAGACACTTTACTGACGTGCCTGACACATCAGTTATGCTAACAGAGACACAATACTGTCGTATTGGACATATTCGTTACATTGATATGTACACTTAACTGAGGGCATTTCCGTTATACTGAGTTAGAAACTGGACTTACGCGTTATACATGTCCGTTTTATTGCCACGAACACTATACTGACGTGTCGTAGATATCCGCTATACTCACAAATGCACTATACTAGAGTGTCGATGACGTCTGATAAACTGACACAGAAACTATACTGACGGACATATCCTTTTTATTGGCAAATACACTATACTGACGTGTCGAACATATTCGTGTTACTCACACAGCCGCTATACTGACGTGTTGGACACGTTTGTTATACTTGCACAGGAACAATTCTTACGTGTCGAACATATTCGTTATACTCACACAGACGCTATACTGACGTGTTGGACATAACCGTTTTACTGACACATCCACTTTACTGGCTTAACGTTAATACCAGTTACACTGGCACAGACATCATACGTACCTGTAGGACACAACCGTTGTACTGGTGTAGATAATATACTTCCATATCTGAACTATCCGTTTATTTGGAACATACAATATAATCCCATGTCGGGAACGAACATCCGTTGTATTGATATAGACTCCATGCTTACGTGTGGACACTTCACGTTTAACTGACACAGATACCCTTCTGTAGTGTCTGACTTGTCCTTTGTACAGGCATCCTCATGTCATGTCGGACATATCCGTTTATAGACACGGTCATCATACTGCGGTGTTTGATAAAGTCGTTATACTGGCTTAGAAAAATTACTGTCGTGTGATACACAGTTATTTTAAAGACACAGACACCTTACTGCCGTGTAAGACACATTTGGTAATACTGACACAAACACCATACTGCCGTGTCTTACCAAATCGTTATACTGACACAGACAGTGTCAGACACCCTTTGGAAGTATCGGGCACTTCCGTAATACTGACAAAAACGCCACGCTGTCGTGTCTGAATGAAACATACACAGACTCCTTACTGCCGTGTAAGACATATTGGTTATACTAACACAAACACCTTACTGCCGTGTAAGACATATTGGTTATACTGACATACACCATACTGGCGTGTCTTACCAAATCGTTATACTGACACAGACAGTGTCAGACACCCTATTAAAGTATCGGGCATTTCCGTTATGCTGATATAGACACCATATTGCCTTGTTTAATTCATCAATTTTAATGACGAAGACCTAATTAACTACTTTCTCAGACACATCCGTTATACTGACAAAAACAACAGACTGTCATGGCCGATACAACCGTTATAACGATAAAAACACCATACTGCCGTGTCAAACTCGTCCGTTTAACTGACACAGACAACGTACTTCCGTGTCGGACTTTAGCTGTTCTGACACAGACATCCCCCTACCGTGTCGGACTTAAGCTGTTCTGACACAGACATACCCCTACCGTGTCGGACTCTTTACTGACGCAGCTAGCTGTCAGCGACATGTGTGATATTCTGGCACAGAAATCATCCTACGGTGTTGGACACAATCATTATACTGACAAGATACCACGTGGTGGTGTCAGAAGTATCCGTTATAATGACACAGACATCATATTGCCCTGTCCGACATAAATGTAATTATGACATAGACATCATATTTCGGTGTCGAATACAATATTAATACTTAAACAGAAACCATATTGCCGTGTCGGACACAAATGTAATCGTGACACAGACATCATACAACGATTTTTAATATACAATCTTAATAGTGACACAGCCAAGGTATTGTCGTGCCTGAAGTATACGTTTTCTGACACGCGTTGACTTGTCATGTGATCATATCCAAATGCTGATAATATGTTTTATATTATACACAGTGTATGCCCCATCCCCACAGTGTTTAAGGGTTAATGGACATTTGTCCTTTTCCGTTCGTCTTCGGAATTTGTAATAGCTCATAGCACAACACGAAGGACGAGTTGTGGCACGTTTAACGATATTTTATATGTGCATAGTTATGTCAAGCGAATTGCGAAGCTACATTCAAAACATATACATAAGCACTCACACTGATAAACTTGGGTTTATAAACCCGCCGCATATAACTAGAGGTGGGTCACTTGGATTCACACTGAATCCGTCCGTCAGATCGCCCATCATATTCAATATTTGACGGATATATTTATCTAGTAACAATTTGTGTGTGGGTCAAATCATCTTGAATATAATTTATAAAGTGCCGAGTGCTTTTTCGTTGCACTCTTCCGGTCTGATTCGAACTCCAGAATATAAATAAATACGCACTTCAATGTACTATAGTATTACATTCACTACACTTTATTGGCAGTAATCATGCTCAAAGCGGCACTTCATGTAAAATTCCTTTGAAAAGACTGTTCTACTACTTCTTATGAGCGCGCGTAACCGAAAACTATATTCGGGATACAAAACAACTATTTTACAAAACGATAAAAAAGAGACAAATTTATTCAACAATTGTAATGAAAGATTATCTTATATTTAAAAAATATAAAATCGAATAATTCGTCGGCACGCATCCTGAACGCCGTGTTTTTCTAGAAATGTCTAACTGGTTATTAAAAGAAAACATGAAGGTAGTGCTTTTTATAAAGAAGTTTTATAATTTCAGCTCTCCTCAAGCGATTGGTGGACCATTACCGTGAAACCGTTAGCTACGTGTCTCTGTCTACTTTGGATCCCAGTCTCGATAAGCAGGTGCAAGACGTCTTTGCCACCCCAAAAATACACAGGATAAAAATAGAGAATGATGGGAGACGCACAAAAAGGGAAGAAATATTGACGTACAAAGATTGCTTTTATAGAGGTAATCATTTATCTAGACGTACATATTTACAAGGCGAGCCGGGCAGCGGCAAGACAACTTTTGCTGCCAAGTTAGTTTACGACTGGTGTGACGTGCATGCGCGCTCGATGGCATCTACACAAGAACAAACGGCGTTTATTGACGTTGATACACTTCATAAATTCAAGTTTCTCTTTTTCATCTCGTTGCGCGATTCAAGAAAACATACATATGTAACGCAGATGATAAAAAACCAGCTCATCGAAAAAATCTACCCGGAAGACGAATGGGAGAGTGCGTACAAATTGGTCTTACAAATTATGAAAAATGTAATGTATC
This sequence comes from Dreissena rostriformis, assembly GCA_007657795.1. Taxonomy (NCBI): domain Eukaryota; kingdom Metazoa; phylum Mollusca; class Bivalvia; order Myida; family Dreissenidae; genus Dreissena; species Dreissena rostriformis. Next base: position 64,772 of record VMBQ01003999.1, read on the forward strand.
TCGTCATTCAAGACGGTCTTGATGAGTGGCCTGGTAAAGAAAGTTTGCCTTCTATGAACGGAATTCCTAAGGACCAGTGCATTGTTATTACAACTTCTCGACCATGGAAACTCGCTGATGAACGTATCAGAAATTCTCAAATAGACATTCTGTTAGAACTGGAAGGGATACGTGATCCTGAAGAATTCAATGAAAGGATACTAAGACGCCTACTTGACGAATCAACGGATATCAAAGAAAACGTGAAGCAGTTTAAGCAATTCCTCAGGAGTCGCAACCTCGATATCTGCTTCACCTATGCTGCACACGCTTGTCCTCTGTACATGGGTTGATGATAGAGCTGAACGTCTCACCGGATCGTCACTGTGTGGACTATACACTACCATGCTTGAAAATCTATGTAAAAAAGCGAACCCACAAATGGGTTATTTCGATCAATACCAGCCATCGACAGTAAAATGCTTTTCTAGAACGAAATATATTAAACCAAACATTGAAAACTTAGATGCCATTGCTAAAGCTGCGTTCTCATTTTTGTTTTCAAATGAAAAAGAAACATCACTAGTGTTCAGCGACATAAACTTGTCGGCTCATTTGTCTGAAACTACAAAGCAGTTCGCTCTCGATTCAGGATTATTATCCAAAAGAAAAGGTAAACAATGTACTGATCAGACATTGTCGTTTGTCCATAAAACAATCCAGGAGTTCCTAACTGCTGTTCATATCTACAGGAATGCAGACGTAATTGATGACGTAATTTCCGGATATCTCAAACTCCATGACAATTCATATCGGGATATATCTCAAATCTTTATATTCCTGTGTGGCTTCAACATTTCGGCAGCGAATAAACTATCTGCACTGATGAATGATCTCGACGTTAATAGCGGTAATCACCGTGCTTTCCAAGAATGCATCCGCTCGGGTTATAAGGAGGCTGTAGCAAACAAGAACACTCCAATAGACCTACACCTGAGCCACTTCGACTTCAACTTCAACAATCGTGATGCCGAAGATTTGATCCACATCTGGAAACTGAACACTTCGCGGGCTATATCTTTATATGTTCAGTTGCAACAAAGACCTGTAACAATACGTTCACAAGACGCGTCGTCTTCTCTTTGTCACGGTCCGGGACCAGTTTCATTACCTGCACGTCAGTATTCCGGTCCCTCTACAAGAGGCGATCAGACAGAATTCAGATCGTTTGCATCTTGTATGGAGTTCGACCTGTCATTGTGTCACAATCTGGAACGGCTGAAGCTCGACAGTTTGTCCTATCTCGTTAATTATACAACCGTGCTACCAAATGCACTGCTGGGTCTGAAGAATTTGAAATATCTGGAGATATTAGAAGGTTGTACATGTGAAGCGCTGGACTTGTCACATTGTGAACAGTTAAAATCAATTAAACTCCGACAAAGAGTAACTTTATTACCACTCTCTCTTAATAATTATAAGACTCTAAACTGTATTGAATTATATACAACTTATGACGGACTGGATTTGTCACTGTTTGAAAATTTAAATTCGATAACAATCAGCAGTAAAGTGAACGTGTTGCCGAAACCATTACTCAATAATAACAAACTTACTCATATTGTCTTGGATTATTTCGATTTCAACAGTTTTGACAATGAGGCCGTTCATACATGGTGTCTACTGAACGGTGCAGATCCCCTTCAGTGTGCAGGCTATACCCCAGTACTGTCTTCCGTAGAACGCATTAAATTGTACCAAGTCACATGTTCCTCCACCTGGCTACGCAGTCTGTTAAGAACGCTGTTGACACTCGATCATAGGGTGGAGTGTATACTGTGTTACTGTTACATAACTTCATCCGATCACGAGGTAAATAGTCTGGGAGACAGTCATAGTATGTCACAATATAGTATAACAACGGATTTAAACAATACATGCACAATCTATGCTTATAGCTACTGTACCGGTCTATGGGAGACTCTGCTGGATCAGAATATCAATCATCTGATTTTTTGGGAGATTACAAACGTGAGCAATATCGGATATTTGGAAATGAAAAATGTTTCGTCAATGTCACGGTCACTAGCATCCCTCTCACAGCTGGAAACACTCACAATGCATTTACATGAATATATCGACCTACAGCTACCTCCATTATTGAAGCATTTGACTATCTGTTATACAGCATTGTCTCCATCAGAACTTCGCCACCTGGTGAACAAACTGTCTGCAAGGACTCAATCGGTTGAGTGTAGATTGGAATTCGGTTGTGGTAATATAATTCCACCAGAGGAATACATTCCCATCAAACAGGAACTCGAGGCTCGGGAGCACGTTGAAGTGAAACGATTTCGAGTATATGACCGGACGTCAAACACCTTTGCATGGTCTGTACGTGACAGTTTTGTTGATGATGATTATGGCGATGATACAGCTGATGATAAGTTGTGTATCAGAAATGCAAGCATGTTTATTTACGTCCTCAGTCGCATATCAATGCGACTTAATATTAACTGCTTTTAAGATCAAGCCTTGACCTAGTGAAGTAGTACATGAGACATGGTTTTGATATTTACATGTGTATTATATATTTCCGGAGTATTTTCTATATCGTGTAAATCAACACATATGAGCCTCGTTCTGTGAAAAAATAAATAATGCATGTGCCTAAAGTGTCGTCTCAGATTAGCATGTGCAGTCCGCACAGGCTAATCAGGGACGACACTTTCCACCTTTATTGGATTTTTGATAAGAAGAGACTTTCTTTAAACGAAACATATTATACAAGTGGAATTTGTCGTCACAGATTAGCCTGTGCAGACTACACAGGCTAATATTGGACGACACTAAACGCACATGCGTTAAAGCCCCTTTTCTCAGAGCGCGACTCATATATATTATTAAATAACAACATTCACACCTGAGTCACTTTGCATTCTTCGGTTATTATCATGATTACGAAGATTTGATGCACATCTGGAAACTTAACACTTCGCGGGCTCGATCTTTATTTGTGAGGTATTCCCGTGGACCTGTAACAATACGTTCACAAGACGCGTCGTCTTCTCTTTGTCATGGACCGGGACCAGTTTCATTACCTGCACGTCAGTATTCCGGTCCCTCTACAAGAGGCGATCAGACAGAAGTCAGATCGTGTGCATCTTGTATGGAGTTCGACCTGTCATTGTGTCACAATCTGGAACGGCTGAAGCTCTTCGGTCTCGATCATATAACCGATAATATAACCGTGCTACCAAATGCACTGCTGGGTCTGAAGAATTTGAAATATCTGGTGATATTAGGACATTGTAAATGTGAAGCGGTTGACTTGTCACAGTGTGAACACATAGAATCAATTACACTCGGAAAAGGAGTAACTTTATTACCACTCTCTGTAAATAATCATAAGACTCTAAAATGTATTGAAATACACACAATTTATAAAGAACTAGATTTGTCACTGTTTGAAAATTTAAATTCGATAACAATCAGCATTAAAGTGAAAGTGTTGCCAAAACCACTACTCATTCATAACAAACTTACTCGAATTAAGTTGTATTATTTCGACTTCAACAGTGTTGACAATAAGGCCATTCATACATGGTGTCTACTCAATGGTGCTGATCCAGTCCAGTGTGCAGACTCTACTCCAGTACTGCCCTCCATTGTACGCATCAATTTGCATGGTGTCGCGTGTTCCTCTACGCGGCTACGCAGTCTGCTCAGCACGCTGTGGACACTCGATCATAGTATGCAGCGGGGCAGTCACGAATGATCGTGCGTGAAGTATGAAGTCAGCAAAACATATACATATATAAGTATAACAACGGATTTAAACAATACATGTTCATTCGAGTTGGAACAATTAAGCATTCAGTTCTGTTCCATTCTTCACGGTCTGAATGTCAAGATTCTAAGTCTGCGATGATGAAGTGAATGATTCATCGTTATTGTCACGTTCACTAGCATCCCTCGCACAGCTGGAAACGCTCAGAATGTATTCTCATGAATATATCGACCTACAGCTACCTCACTCATTGAAGCGTTTGACCCTCGTTTGTACTACATTGTCTCCGTCAGAACTTCGCTACCCGGTGAACAAACTGACTGCATTGACTCAATCAATTGAGTGTAGATTGGAATTATGTTGTGTTAATACAATTAAAAACAGCGGGATCACTAACATTCCACCAGAGGAATACCTTCCCATCCAACAGGAACTCGAAGCTCTGGAGCATGTTGAAGTGAAACGATTTCGAATATATGACCGGAAACCCTACCCCTATACTTGGTCTGATGATGCCTGGTCTTGACGGGACAATGTTGTTGATGATGGTGATTATAGTGATGATGTCAGTGCAGATACGTTTGTTGCAAGCTGCTCATACAATCATGAATTGTTTTGTGGCTTCCTCAATCGTATATCAATGCGACTTTAGATTTACTTAAGATCCAACTTTGATCAAGTGAAGTGATTCATGCAACATAAAATTGATACTTACATGTGTACTCTATATTTCCGGGATATTTTATTATATTTTATTAATAATTGCATACGTATTATTTAAAAAAACATCCCGCTAACGAGGCGAGTGCTCTACCGAGTGAGCTCAACGGGCCGCTTAAGTTCGGTTCCGTGACATTTGTTTACCCTGCCAAGTTGGAATTCGTCCTCGAATTCGAGTCACGGGGAACAGTGTAAAACTTAATCCGACGAACCCACGGGCAGGTTCTATGGAAAACTAAAAGTGCAACGTCCCAACATTTTGGCGCCATTGCTGCCGCTTGGCGAAAGTGTGCAGCCAGTTCGGGCTCGAACCGGGGACCTCTCGCTTACAAGGCGAGCTCTCTACCGAGTGAGCTAACCGGACCGCTTTGACATCACCAATCCCGCTTAATTTCGGTATCGTGACATTATGCGTCCCCGGCGGGATGTAAAAAAAACTTACAAACCATACGGAAACATAAGCTACGATATTCTAATTAAAATGTAATGATTTTAGCAGTTTTAAATGTTGTTATTGTTTCTGATGATGATGATTATGGTGACTTTGTTTATAATATTAAGATCAAACGGATAATTATAGTAAATGACGATTGAGTTTGTGTAAATGATATGACATTTACGAATACAACGATAATGGCGTTGTTTCTGTTGTTGCAGCTGATGCAGGTGATGACTATGATGAGGATGATGATGATATAGATGATTATAATGACGATGATACTTATCAAAATGCTGATGATGATGACGACGAAAAAGATTATTATTACGATTACGATTGTAATCGTGATCATGATCATAATCATGATGATGATGATGATGACCATCATGATCATAATGATTGTGGGATGTCGGCCGGGTGATTATGATGATGATTCTTCAAATTCGTTGTTCAGCATATATTGCATATATACATGTATTCAATTCATAAACAAATTAACTAACAAAATGTACAAAAGAGACCTTTGATTTTTTTTAATATTTATGAAAATGACAACAATGTGTATTTTGCTTTAAAAAAATATTGATGCTATACGATTACAAAAAAGAAAGGTTTTCGCTATATACAGTGAATAGTATATACGTTGACTAAAATATGACAATTTAATGCGATTCCATTTTTGTGTGAAAAATATTTAAGGTATCATTACTAAGGGCTATCTCTTTGTTAATTTGAATTTTTATGCTGAGGCTATGTACAAAACAATTAGAATTATGCATTTGTTTCCTTTATTTCATAATGACGATTATATTTCATTTATATAATAATAAAATTCAAAATAGTATTGCCATCTAGTTATAGTTAGTTCCGAAACTTACATTAAAAAAGATAGCTTAAAGTGTAGTTGTTGTTCAAGAAAGATCGTCAAGTGATTCCTAATAGGTTGGATGTGTTTTCACTCCCAAAAAAGATGTTCTATAATGTCGATAGTTTCACTGCAGGTGTCACATAAATTAGAGTTGGATTATTTACATTTGTAAATAAAGTCATTGGTCTCGATAATTTGATATTCAATATTGATAAGAGTTTTCTCATATTTCACATAAGCTTAATTTATGACAATAGTAGTAATAAGGTTTATATAAGATTTGAACTGTTAATCACGTTTGTAAACGCATGTGACCAAGATTCGAACTCGACCTGTATATTTCCAAGATAAACATTCTGACCAAGTTTCATCAAAACTTGGTCAAAATTGTGACCTCTAGATTGGTATCAAGGTTTCTCTTAGATTTTACCTGGCGACCACGTTTATGGACGCATGTTACAAAGATTCCAACTCAGCATAGAAAATATCAAGATAAACATTCTGAGCAAGCTGCATCAACGTTGAGTCATAATTGTGGCATTAAGGGGCGGGGCAGTTGTCCTTATATGGCTATAGTAAAAACTTGTTAACACTTGAGAAGTCACATTTATTGTCCAATCTTTATAAAAGTTCTAAAATGGTTATGGTTCGTAAAAAAACATGGCCACCAGGGGGCGGAGCATTTTTCCTTATATGTCTATAGTGAAACCTCGTTAACACTATATAAGTCACATTTTTATAGTAATCTAAATGAAGGGGAGGGGAGTTTTCTTATTTGATTATATAGTGAATAACCGCCCACATCACAATTTACCGCTTTCTTAACTTGTAACCGCTAACATGACTGGTAACCACGCACATGACTGGTAACCATGCACTGGACTGGTAACCATGCACTGGACTGGTAACCACACACATGACTGGTAACCACGCACATGACTGGTAACCACGCACTTGACAGGTAACCACCCACATGACAGGTAACCACGCACATCACAGGTAACCACGCACATGACAAGTAACCGCCTACATGAATAGTAACCATCAAATTGACAAGTTAACGCCCATATAACCGGTAACCTCCAACATGCTTGGAAATAGTATTCATGTCTGAAAACCTGCCAGGAAACCGCCCGTACGACTGGTTACCGACATCTACCTGGTAACCACAACCTGATCAATAACCGCACACATGATTGGAAAGCGTCTTCATGACTTGTAACCGCCCATATGCCGGGAAACCGCCCGTCTGTTTCAAATCACCCTCCTGTCGTTATGGGGTTTTATTCATCCCATATTATTTAATATGATAATTCCAAAATAAATATACCCAATTTCAATGATAAAATCATGCTTTAACAAATATTTCACATATTTCTAAATCAAACTTGATATTTTAACGACAGGTCGGAAAGTAATACATATACGCAATTCTGACTCTCAAACGCTCGTTCGGGTATATAGCAAAACCGCCTGTAACTACGTGCAAAAGGTGTTATTTATCATAGAGACTTAGACACACACATGTTGGTATGTGCTATGTGGTTGATATTACATATACCCAATCGATGGGCCGATGACTTATTTCCTTTATGTTTCAAATCCTAATTTGACATCTTAAACCAGGCAATGTAGCCATCGCCGAGTAGGTGATACAAATTAACCATGTTTGATGAGTAAAAGATGAAATATCGATGCAACTATATATATATATATATATAAAACATATATGCCTCCAAATTGCAGCCCAGTCGTCATCATATTACGCGTTGTGGGAAAACTGGACTTAATGCATGTGGGTAAAGTATCATTCCATATTAGCCTTTGTAGTCCTTACAGGCTTATCAGGAACGACACTTTCCGCTTTTATTGAGGTGTTCGTCTATTGGAGTTGTCTTTTAAACGCAAACAAAAATCCAGACAGAAAGTGTCGTCCGTGATAAGCCAGTTCGGACCACACAGGCTAATCAAGGAAGATATTTAATGCAGATGCTATAAGTCCAGTTTTCTCAAAACGCGGCTCATATACACATTTTAAGATATTGTAATGTTGCATACCCAGGTGACATTGACGTTTGATTTCGTTTTATATTTTGTATGTCCGTGTATATTTTAGAGAATTGCAATTTACAGATTCGTAGGCATCGTTCTTTAAGAACCCGATGTGTATAGCAACGAGCACTGCAACTAGGATTTAACGGACTTATTATATTTGTATAGATATTTAAGTAATTTTGTAAAATGTCATTGTTTGCTTTTACACAAAGGAATATAAAATAATATCTCTACAAAACTAACTTACAAGAAAAACAAATGTATGCCAAAACTCATTTCGATCCCAGGACCGTTGAGAGTAACATATGAGATATCCGGCTTTGAACATTGACAACGTACTGTTTTACGAACGTTTTATTACTTGATCGATTCCAACGATTATATGTGAATAAAACGATGTTTACTTCAGTGTTATTTTGCTGAATTGTTTCAATAAAATAAATTATAAGTGTTGCTTTCGGTGTATGACGGAATTGTATTTCACATGTGGTATACATAGTTTTCTTCGACCACGAGTCAGTCAGATTTTCGAGCATTTGCTGAAAGCATCATATGTTCGATTATTTTATGTTTCTATAGAGAGGCTTAAAAGGACTTGTTCACAGTATATTGAAATGTCAAGTGTCCATTTTTTTTTTCGCAGATCCAAAACATAAAAGAACACGGTAGTATATCAGGGAGCGAAATAACGTATATGGCGTAGACTTGTACTGAAAATACATGTTCGTTAATGAGTAATCGTAATTTGAAATTTATATAATTATGAAGCGTTTCAAACGCGAAACGACTGAATAATTTTGTGTGTTGCTTTTGATTTCGTTATATTATATGACAACACCTGGATCGCTTATATAAAGTGTCAAATGCAAGTATAGTAAGTAGAAGCTCGGATGGCTGAGAGGTTTAAACACTTGCCTTTTAATCCAAGTGACACTGGTTCGAGCCCAAGGTTGGTGGAAAATCTCTTTCTTTCTTTAATTACATGTTTGTAATGAAACTGGAGATTTTTTGTTCTGACGTTGACATTTTATCAATTAAACGCATTTAAAAAACGAACTTATAAAAAAATGCCAGAATCTGTGAAAAAGTACCTTTAACGTTGAACGTTTTTCGTTCTTACGTCATTATCATGACTTAATTTTTTTAGTTAAGTATTGTTTTTCATGCATGGTGGGAAAACTTGACAGTTATTATTCGTTATTGTTCCTCAATGTTTGTTGATATTGTGTATAGATTTTGTTGGTTAACATATTATATTGAATATTCCACATGCAATTACACGCATCAAGAAAGAAACCGCCACAAGAAGACCAATGTTATATTTGACATTATTATACTGATATTGAATTTTCTTCCAGAATTTAAAAGCATAAAATAAAATAAAGACAATCTTATAGTAATCTACCTATTGTTTAATATTCAATTCGGTAGTACCTGAATCACTTTAAGTATCTTTATGAGGTCATGCACATGACGAATTATTAGAAAGGATGAGCATTGACTTAGTAGACTGGGTATTCATGTGACCTGATACAAATTTTAAAATGGCTCATTGATTGAAATGATTTAAATTCTGGCTATTTATTGCACTTTTTGAATACTGATTTTAAGGAAAGGCTTAACAATGTTACAATTTTAAATTGTCAAAAATGTTTGAAAATAAACTAATCTTTCTTCAGCAAGGATAGAAAATGTTAAAATTTAAATTTGCAATGATGTTTGAAAATAGACTAATCTTTTTTGTCAGAAAAGGTAAACAATGTTACAACTTTAAATTTGAAATTATGTTTGAAAAAGACAACTATATTTTTCAGAAAGGATAAACAATTTTACAATTTTAAATAGGCATTGATGTTTGAAAACAGACTAATCTACTGAAACATTGATTCCTTTATTTTCTAAGTTTGACAAACCATGTTTGAGAACCATTTTTTTTTGTATTTCCAAAATCATTTTTGAAAGTTGAGTCTGTTTTAAGGGCACAACTTTCTCACTAATTGATTTGAATGCTACATTAATAATGTTTAAAATATTATCTTAAATATATCAGCCTTACTCTGGGAAAAAGGGGCTAAATGTATTAGCTTAAAGTGTCGTCCAAGATAAGCCTGTGCAGTCTAATCAGGGTGGACACTTTCCGCCAAGACTGGATTTTCTTTTACAAGACACTTTCTTTAAATGCCGTCCTTGATAAGCCTGCGTGGATTGCACAGGTTAATCTGGGACGACACTTTTCGCACATGCACTAAGTCTCATTTTCCCAGAGCGTCGCACATATTTATACATACACATAGCATATTTTAAAGATTATTCCTTTCTATCAAGTTTTTGCAACTCTCAGACAAATGCAGCAAGCATAATATTTCAAGCTTAAGAGCAATTTTTGCTCAAAATCAAAACAAGGTCACGGCAAATAAATGAAATGAAAATTGTGTTTTGAGGCAAATGTCTGCTCTTGTTTTAAATAACAGCAACATAATGATTAAGAATGAACATGCAGTTCAGTCCGTCACCAAAGATGAGAGAAATAACATTATGAGCCTCGATCTGTGAAAAAGGGGTTTAATGCATGTGCATAAAGTGTTGTCCCAAATTAGCCTGTGCAGTCTGCAAAGGCTCATCAGGGGCGACACTTTCTGCTTTTCTGGTATTTTTCGTTTTAAGAACGTCTCTTTAAAAATGTAGGCAGAAAGTGTTGTCCCAGATTAGCCTGAGCAGACTGGGACGACACTTTACGCACATACATTTAGCCCAGTTTTCTCAGAAAAAGACTCAATTATTCATCAAATGAATATTGTGATATTGTGACATGGTGAAATACAGAAAATTCATGTTATTATTAATAATATAAATGATTGGTGATAACGTTCATGATTTACAACATTTATGCAGCACACATAATCCAATTATCAATTCTCTCACAGCTATGCAATCACTTATTGATCCAGCCAGTGATCATAGCAATTAAAGCGAATAATACAAAACACAAAATGATTGAGCCACGTTCTGGGAAAACTGGACTTAATGCATGTGCGTACAGTGTCATCCCAGAGTTGCCTGTTCAGACCACCTTAAGTCGATTTTCGGCTTCCTTTAAACGAAAATTCCATAAAAGCGGAAAGAGTTGTCCCTGATTAGCCTGCGCAAACTGCAAAAGCTAATCTGGGATGACACTTTACACACATGAATTAAGCCCAGTTTTCCCAGAATTAAGCAGAATTAAGAGCGTATGATTATTCTGGGGCTATTATATTAATAACTTCCTCAAATTATACACGTTTAAATGAAAATGATATTATATCCATTGTTCATACTATCAGATGTTATCATCTATATATCAATCAACAAACATTATACAACTTACACTAAGGAATTCCACATAAGCCTAATGAAAGCAAAGAAAAGAAAGAAAGTTACATATAATAAACTTTTACAAAATTTTCTCAGAAAGTATGCACATTTTGAGTAAAATCAAATAAAAAATATCTTTCTTAAGTAAATTTCAATATTCTAGATAGTTATGCGTATTTATATTACAGAATAAAGTGCACCTGAAGATCTTTTTCACTTTCGGTAAATCTTTAAATGCCCGCATCAAAAGTGTCCTGGCTTTGCAACATTTGATAAAATCCAAAAACAATTACAGAAGACACCTCACACTTTCTTTAAAAGTTAATTCCTATGCAAATTTTGACACTGATATCTGCAAAAAGTAGTTTTTATCTACTAAATTGATTTTTAGTTCGACAAAATCGAAGCTTTTCTCTGCCCTAATCAATGGTTTAGCGAAAAACAATAGGAAATTAAACTTCCCTAGAAAGTGGGCTTAGAACTCCTTAAGATTTATATCTGATGTCTTAACCCTTTGCATGCTGGGAAATGACCTAATCACTGGTTTAGCGAAACTCTATAGGAAATTAAACTTCCTTAAGAAATGGGGTTAGAACTCCTAAAGATTGATATCTGATGTCTTAACCCTTTGCATGCTGGGAAATTTGTCGTCTGCTTAAATGTCGTCTGCTGAATTTCTAAAATCATCATTTTCTTCACTTTTTTTCAAAGACAACTATCAGAATAGCAAACAGTTTGGATCGTGAGACGCCAAGTTTTGTGGAGTCTCATCGGGATCCAAACTGTTTGCAAAGGCCTTCAAAATTCGGTTCCAGCACTGAAAGAGTTAAGCTCTTGTATCTCATAATTTATTTACAAAGTTCTACTAGATTGTGCAATGAATTGAGTTTATTTCCTCAGATGAGCCTAGTCAGTAGTGTACAGACTTTAATGAAAGCAAGTTATTTTTCTACACTAGGTGTATCAACAAATGTATATTCCAATACAAGGTGACAAAATGACCTGTCTGTCATTATTTGACTCGTTTGCCATCCGGCACCAATTATGCAAACTATTATCTTATTAAATTTTGAAGAATTAAAAACAAGAGATGTGTTTGTCAGAAACACAATGCCCCCTACTGCGCCGCTTTGAAAAACATTTTTGTTTTACCTTTGACCTTGAATGATGACCTTGACCTTTCACCACTAAAATGTGCCTCTCCATGAGATAAACATGCATGCTAAATATCAAGTTGCTATCTTCAATATTGCAAAAGTTATGACCAATGTTAAACTTTTCGGACGGACGGTCGGACGGACAGACAGACAGTTCAACTGCTATATGCCACCCTAGCGGGGGCATAAAAATGTCAAGGTTGCAGTGAATTTTGGAACATGTTTCTTTGTCTAATTCAGACTTCTTGCGATTGCTTTAATTCCAGGCATGTCCCATTTACAGGCAATTAATAAAATACTTCCATGAGCATGATATATTTTTTCCCTCTTAAACAAAACCTTTAAAATTGGGATTTTTTTTTAAGCACTTATTTTAATAACTTCTTCGAGTACAAACTTATTAATAGTAAACACCTTAAAAGAAAGTTTTTATGAAATATGTTCCTCCAAATAGGTTATTTTGATAACTACTTAAAAGTACTACCGTACTTTACCATGTATGACGCGCAAATATGTATGGCGTGCTACCGATTTTAAAATGCCAAACATGGAGTCTATTATGTATATTTAAGACAGCACAATGATTTTTTTTTCAAATTAGAAATCAGAATAGGGTTTCATAGATGTATAATGGAAATTTGGGGGATATAAAACCGTGCGTTATACATGGAAAAGTACGGTATTACTGATTTATTATTAGAAAACTTTCATAAAATACTCACGTCACTGAAACGTATCTGCTCTGCTCCCGTTCGAGTCCCTCGCGCAACTTTGCCACCTGACCTTGAAGCGCGTTCATGGCCGTCTGAAGGTCAAGGTTTGCGCTCTTCTTTGCGAGTTCGCTACAACGGTGACGCTCCGAGTCCAGACTGGCTCTTAAGTTGTCCTGTAAGACTTTCTCTTGCTGGATTTTTAACTCCAGAAGTTGGACTGTAAAAATGCAATTAGATTGTTTTAACCCCTGTTCCCTCTTAAATACACATTTTGACGTATTTGGAGTCCCTTAGAAAATCAAATAAAATTAAAGACCTTTATTAATAGATTCAAGTTTTAAAGGATTTTTTTTCCTTCCCTTAGATACTGATGAGCAGCAAACATCATAAAACCACAACAGACAAGTTACTTGACGGCTGTTTTGGTTTCATGTCTGTTGAATATTGCCTTATTCACTTTGCTTCTGAGCGGGAAAGGGTTCAAAAGATGTTTATAGTGAACACTAACAATTGCACGGAAATCAATCCAAGCATTTTGAAAATATGTACGTTTATGCAATAAAAGAGGATTATTTGTTTTCGTTGATGTTTTTGTTTGGTTGTTTGGTTGATGATCAGCATGAGGGGGAGGAGCATTTTAACTGAAATAAAGTGACCAGCCAGACTTTTTTAATTGCCTGTATAATAAAAGTAAATAACATGAAAAAAATAATTAAAAAAATACAATATTACAACAAATTAAGCAAAATAAAAACAAAATTCAAAACTCTTAAACAAAATATACAAAAAATAATAATAAAATAATCAAAAGTAGAAAGCATTAAGCTAAAATCATCAGATAAATTATAAATATGGAGTGATTTAATGACAAGAAAAACAATTGAAGATTAGATTCAATTTAATAAGAATATACTACAACCACCTGTTATATCCTTTACCACTTGCGTGAAAGGATCTTTATCCGAATATTTCACAATCTCTCCCATTGTTTCACTTATTGCATTATTTTATAAATTTATTACACATTTACACTTTTATTTTTATCACTTTTTTTCAAGTAAATTAAATTTGCAAAAAAATTATTCCTGACATTCTCGAAATTCATGCAGTTTTAACAAAGGATTTTATATTTTGTTCCAAAAGGGATTTAAAAATATATGTTCCAACAAGTTGAATACAATTGAGATTATTTTAAGCTTTTTTTAAGCCTTTTTTAATAGTATGATTATCAGTCCAAAAATCCATAAAACACAGTATTATGTGAAGTTGGAATAAGACATTAATTTGGGAATAAATTGAGTTTTTTTAACAGTGCATAATATGCAGTTTTACATGTTGCATTGATTTAGTTTGACAAATTATAATTAAAATAGATACTTGCATAAATAATAGCATCATTTAAATTGATTTCACTACAAAACTAGATTTTTATTGATTTTTTAAATCCTCATCAAATGAAACTGTGTTCATGCGGGGCATGAACACAGTTAAAAAATTCAGTTAAAATGATAAAACAAATCACTGATAATGAAAACGTCACGGAAAATTGTTTTCTTTAGCTTGAAGTGTAGATACAATATTACAAAAATAAATTCAGATCATGAAATGAATAGTTTTGTTTGAAAAAAAATCACCGAAATGATATCTATTCCCAGTTTGATGTCTTATTTCAAATTCACATAATACAGTGTTAATAATAATTTCATAATCTTTCTATCTTGTTCAATATCTTTTTTATCTTCAAGTTAACAAATCTTCACAAAACAAAAAGTGAAACATGCACTATCAAATCGATATGTCAGCACTTCAAACATTTTGTAAATTTCAGCTTCGCTCAAACAATCAAAAGAACCTATTTGATTTTCCGAAATCATAAAATGGAGATGTTTCATAAATCACTGGTTCCCGCATTGTTTGTTTTTAAGTTTGGCTAAGCATGTAAAGGACCGTGATAATATCTTCGATAAACATCACAAATAACGTCTGAAACCTGTCAATAAGTTAAATAAACAAGGCAAGGATTTGAAGGCTACACTTTGAGACTCGACTGTAAGACTTTATTAACGTGTTCTCCAATCAATTAAATGTTATTAACTACTGAAATGTTTGAAACATGAATAAAGTGTAGACATTTTCAGCATAATTATACATAAAGTTCTATTTTTCGTCTTTCTTTTGAGCTAGCACAATTCTAAATTCTTGAAGACAGTATTTTGTAAATTAAAGTTAAGCAGCTTTTTAAAGATTGGCCTAATTAAAAAAAATATATTTTTTTCCTACATTTTTTAAGTTTTTAATTTAATTGATAATTTCTTAAAGTTCATTATTTTTCTAATTTGCATCAAAGGGTAAATTGAGTTCTAGTAAAAGGACAGGTGGATATAAAAAATGGTGGAAAGTGCAATGGGTAAAATCATTATTGTGAAAACAATTGTTAAACAAGCACTCATATGGACATTCGATATGTCAATTTTACTATTTCAGAAATAATATTTTTCTTTGATAGTTAATTGTTGATATGGCATGTTTAATTTACCTTAATTCTGTTTTCCTTATTTTCAAAACATTAAACCCCCTCCTCCACAAAAAAAATTATTGCAGAATAACACACATTTTATTTCTCTTATTTTAATACAATTTCTATTAAATTATTAAAATAAATCAACATCGAAAGGCAACAAAAACAACAACACAAAGCCAGACATTACATATTGTGCAACAAAAACAAAAAACACGTAAACCACAGGTACTGGGCCCAAAACACAATCTAAATCTCACAGGTACATATGTACTTGTTCACCACCTAATTAAACTATATAAGCCTCGCTCTGTGAAAAGGGATTTAAATGCATGCGCGTAAAATGTCGTCCCAGATTAGCCTGTGCAGTCCGCACAGGCTAATCAGGGACGACACTTTTCGCTTTAATGATATTTTTCGTTTAAAGAAAGCCTCTTCTCAGTAAAAATCCAGTTAAAGCGGAAAGTGCCGTCCCTTATTAGCCTGTGCAGACTACACAGGATAATCTAGGACGGCACTTTAAGAACATGCATTAAACCCCCTTTTCACAGAGCGAGGCCCATATGGTTTAAGTTCCATTTCATGTCATTAAGATCCAATCTACTAAGAAAACTTCTTAGTTGTCCAGACAAAACTTAGTTGTACCTAAATCATATCTGCTCACTCAACCATTTAGCTCGTCTCAAAACTTCAAATTTCGCTTGACAAATGTCAGGGCTTTTTTTCCTGTTTTTGTAAAACGGCTCTGGCCCCCTTACTTTGGGTCGCATACTTTTCAAAATTGTGTAAAACTGAGTCACAGACTTTTAAAAATTGTCAAAAAATGAGTCACAATCTTCTCAAAATAGTTAAAATTTGAGTAGTGAACTTCGCAAAATTGTAATAAACGGCCATTTTCTAAGAACAAAAAAAAGCCCTGAATGTTTATTGTCATATTGCAGAATGTAAAACTGTCGTACAGAAACAAATCACCAATAAAAACGTTTGAAACATTTATCATTGAATCATAAGTCCTAAAATCTATCTGGGCAATATTTTATTATTTCATTTTACTAAAATTTTTACTAAGGTAAATGGTTAAGTGAACCAAAAATCCTAGATTATCTAAGCAAAAAAAATAAAAATAAAGCATCATTCCCAAATAAATCTCATGGTTGCGTACCCATTCGTAATATTGGGAGAGGATCTTTTAAACCTGTGTGTAGACAGAAACAACAACGAAACATTTACTACTGCATATCAATGATATCTAAGACTGTGGTCTATTTCAATATTTCCATAATTCTCAATTTTGTTTCTTCTACGTTTGTGCATTTCTAAGTTTATGTGGTCTTGCGTTGTGTCGTGGTGGAAGCCGGAGTACCCGGTGGAAACCCCATCTGTACAGTTTGGTGAACAAGGATTTGAGTTGTTTATTTCCACTGGTTCTCTTAAAATACTATGGCGGATATTCCATTATTTTGCATTAAATTGCTGTTGTTTAAAACTCTACCTGTATAAACCATTTCAATTCTGTCTACAGGTGGTTTCTTAAACCTTTGAATTCATACTTTGCATAGTTATTTCTTATTTAAAATCGATCTTTTTGTATAAAGTTTTCCAATAAATCAAACAAATTTGTTAAATATTTTGAAAATGTAAAATGCTTTCATCAAATGATCTCCCCTTTACCGACATACAAGAGTGCTGTCCCTTGACAACTCTTCAAAATCAAATCAAAAGGAGGTGCATTAGGTGCACTCTTCTTACCTCCTGCTGATTAAAATGTATAGGTTCAGGTTCTTGCGGTAATTCTAAACAGCAAAACGTTTTTCTTTAATTTATTTTCAGTAACTCTTCAAAATATATCAATTATTTATTAATATAATAATGCTCATATAAAAATTAATATTATATTATATCACATGATATTATATTATATATTATACTTGCTATGTATACCATATTATATAATACTCATTTAAAAATCTTTGCAACATAGGCAGAATAGGAAGTAATTCAAACTTTAAAGTTATATTTATGTTATATACATAGTTAATATTTAATGCATTATATAGGTATCAACAGTTGTCCTTTAGAAATTGTAAAAAAATCATGTATGTGAAAGTTCTATTCTCTTGTCAAAACCTTAAAATCTTGTTAACCAATCACAACAACTCATTTATTGTCTTAAAAAAAAAACTTATTAAATTAATAGCATACATAAATTCTTGAGAGATTAATAGTTTTTAATACACCTTCAAATATCTTTAGTTTAGAGTTTAAAAACTCTTTTCCAAAAAATAAAAATAAGCTAAAAGATTACACTGTTACCCTAGTTAATAAATGTTATAAAAAAAAATCTTTTCCTATGATTAACATTACATTAAGAAGAAAATTTGCAAGCCAACATGTATATATTTTTGTGAGTTAGACAAGGGAACTAACTCTGGGTAAAATCTTACCTTTATCATCGGACATAGTTGTATCTTCTGAGTCTTAAAGAACAGTTGGAATTGAAACTTATTTTCCCTCAAGATAACATAACATGGTTACAGTTCACTTAGTATTTATTGGAGGATCAGAGGCTATTGAATTCACTGGATAATCTAATAAGTGGCATAAATAATTGAAAACTGAGTAAAAAATCTGAACACATTCAAAATAGCAAGGCAACACTAAAAAAAACCTGAAACAAAGGGAAATGTATTGAGGAGGGATTATAATCATTGCATGCAAGAAACAAAGAAATCGAGCAGAAATATGGATTATGCCTTTATGGAATGAAAATTTGAAAATTAAAACAGCACAAACTAACTAACTAAAATATGGAAAATTGGAAATGCATATGTTATGATAAAATAATCATGTATTTGATCAAAGTGACCAAATAAGATTATCAAATAAGAATGCAGTCAGGCACGAGAAAACATGATTATCTTATGCACTGCTCACTTTATTGATTTTTAATAATAAATAATATTAAATAATAAATTTTAAAGGGTAACAAAAAATTGTTGTCAATAAATTGTATTGCAAAGTTCGAAAACTTTACAAATATCGACAAAACAACAACCTTTGAAAACTAGATAAAGTGCTATAATGTAGGGTTTTACAACATAGTATTGTTGAATAGCATCACTAAGAAAGTCAACGAGAGCAATCTGTACTTTATAACTCTTTATTTTATATATAATTTAATTTAATACAAATTAATGTAAATATTATGTCCAAAAGTGAAAATAATTGGAAATGAAAAATTAATCAAATCAAAGTACCTTGACTTTTCAACTGGCGTTCCTTCTTTATGGCTGCATCCTCAGAGGTTGTAACCTTCTCGTTGAGTCGCTCACGTTCCTCCTTGTGCTGCATGCGCGCTATCGTGGCGTGAGCGCGCAAGTCTCGGAGTTCCGCCAGCATGGACTGACGGACTGCGCCGAAGATCTGATCCAGTGCGGAGTGGTGGTGCGACTCCTGGGGATTTAAGATCGATATAAATTATTATTAATGTATCATTATATAAGCCGAACTCTGAGAAAACGGGCCTTAATTTTACCTGAGCGTAAAGTGTCATCCCAGATTGGCCTGTGTAGTCCACACAAGATTGTCAGGGACGCCACTTTCCGCTTGTTTGATATTTTTCGTTTAAGGAAAGTCTCTTCTTATCCAGTTAAGGCGGTCTTAAGTGTCTTCCCTGATTTGCCTGTGCAGACTGCATTAAGCCCCATTTTCTCAGAACGTGGCTAAAATTATATTATTTTACATGACTATTTATTAATTTAACATTTATGAATATGCTCAAGTTTTATCAAGGCGGAAAAAATTAAAGTGACAGTTCGCGGATATATATATGGGCAGAATCCTAAGCAAACGTGTTTTTATTGAGGATAACACTGAAAATCCGGTTGAAATCGGTTGAAAATAAACAATATAGCGATTTTTATTATAGGGTCGAGTACAGTAAAGTACGAAAACGACCTTATTAACATTCATGATTCGACACGTTAATTCAAACCTAATCAAACAAAATTGCGGATACAGGCGAATTTAGCGGAGAGAAGGTAAGAACAAATGCAAATACATTTGTTACAGATGGAAACCGAGTTGTAACGGTACGTTTTCGCTAAATCTATGTATTTATCTTCCATATGCTAATAATGTTTAGCGAATGCTAAATATAGATATAATTTGCATAACTCGCGACGCTGCAATGATTTTCGCCTATTGCATGTATTTATGATCATTTATATATTATTTTATCGATTCAAAACCGATTTTGACCAGGTTTTCCGATGTCAACCTCGATAAAAAAATATTTCAATGAATTTATGTAAAGTTTATCACTCGCTATACGATTTATACGCAAACAACGATCTATTACGCGAACTGTCACTTAAAGAAGAATGTTATTTCCGGGACTACAAAGAGATTTTCTTTGACCTTTTTTTTAATAACTTGTTAACTTAGTACCATGTGATAATATAGTAAACAATTATTGTTGCTCACTATTATTCTTTATAAGCAAGTATCATGATCCAGAATTAATGTATCAATTGTGTAGCATGGGTAGCGTCATTGTTTAATATCAGAAACGATATATAGTCTGCCTTAATCATTTTTTTACTATCAAAATCAAGGCCGGCTATCACCTGTTAGAAACACTTAATTTACAAAGTCCCTTTTATTAGTTTTAATTTTGAAAAGCCACAAAATTAATACAACCCTAATTAGCTTCCCAAGCTAAATGTCATTTCTTATAAATAACCATATAATATGATAAATTAAATTATGATCATATTTTTCAAGAATTGTAATCTCATAGCAACCAACTCAATTATTGATTAATTTCAGTAATTATATTTATTTCATTTTGAATATTTCTCATTTTCTTTTTATAAGGTCCATAACGATCTTAAATATATATTTGTTGTGTGGTTACAAATCAGAACTAATAAAAGAATAAGTTGAAAGAACTTTGATAGGACTGGGCGAACATCTTCATACCATGTTTCGTATCCGCTGCTCAATTTGTTGGACCTCATCCACATTCGACGATGGGTGACAGAGGACATGTGATCTCAATTCAGCCAATAGGGCCTCTCTTTCCTTGACAAAGGTGTAGCCAATCGCACGTAGTAGCTCAGCCCTCCAATCAGATCCTTCCAAGGTCTGTAACAGACATTGTGATTTGTCAAAATGATGCTCCAGTCTGTTACAAGATTTCGGATTGGTTACAAAATGCTCCTTATGCTTGTTGGTACTTCAAATGTCCAAAGGAAACACATTGATTGTGAAAAACGATCCAACTCAAGGCTGTTATCAAACCAGTATCATATGTTAAACTTTATATCGATCCTCGAAGAACGGTGGTAATTGGTTACATTTTATTTTATGTCCGGAAGAATTTTTATGAAGACATTGGAGTTAGGATAGAGCTTCCTAAATATGAAAAAAAATACAATATACCAAACTCCTTCAAAAATAAAGCTAATTTACCAGTCACATATTAATTATTAAAAAATTAATAAAACCTAAACGGTTGACTTAACTTGATTTTTTTTTTACTTTTTAGAAGTGTATTTTTTTGGTGACTGTACAAAAACTATAATGCCTAAAAGCATGCATTTACAACATGTTATGCAGATAACTTTTATAAATGTAGTTATTAAATAGTACAAAAAATGTCAATATAGGACTATTACATGTATTGCATAAATCTTAAATAATCCTCTATCAGTCGGTATACTATATACATGTATACTATAAAATACAAACGGTTGATATTATATGCTTTAATTTTTTTTTATAACTATGCTCTTGAAGAACTTTTCAAAATCAATTCATTCTAACAATTAAACTTAAAATAGTTTTGTTATATTTGTGTCATAGATGATAATCAGATCTCAAGTAATGTTAAACGACAAAGAACATGACTAAAGAAAAAAATGCTCACACCTTTTCAGCTATGAATAATTAAAAAAAAAATGACCAAAACCCATCAACAACAGATCAGCTTACACACATTGAAGACAAAGTTAACATAATGATCACACCAACCAAAACAGCAACACAAAATTAAATCACATCAAACCCATGATAAATCATAAATGGTAATATTAACCACTTTTATAGCCACATCAATGCATTACCAATAAACAGAAAACCCATTTAACGCAAATAACAAAAAGTTCAACCATTAAACATGTTTATAATCTGGCGTATAACAAGGCCTGAACTTTAATGTCCATTATTAAGTACATGCTGATGTTTTTTAAATGCCAATAGTAAATGCTGATTAACAAGGCTTGTCACCATAGGATGACATATGCCCCATTTTTCCACATTTTTCTAAACCTAAACGCAAAGTGTTTTTCCACATTTTTCAAAACCTAAACGTAAAGTGTGACGGAATTTCAGACGGACGGACAGTGCGATCACTCTATGCCCCCCTTCGGGGCATAAATAAAAAATCCTGTAGTAAATGCCTATTTAAAAAAATAATGCCCATAGTAAATTCTGATTTTTTAAAATAATGCCCATAGTAAATGCTGAAATTTGTTATACTTAAATGTACATTTCAGGGCAATAGTTTAAATTGCTTCTGCCATTGCCAATATTTTTTTTGATGCAAATTAAATTGTAAGTCTTTGTTTCCAGGGTAGCAAAACCAGTTAATAGAAATCATATACTTATTAAATGTTTTAGAAGTGTATATACACCATCTGCTTATTCCGCCTAGGTGTGCCCCTGATATATTTATTTATATAGAAAATTTAAGATCTTGCTGATGAAACCTCCATCAATGCTAGTCTGCAAAATGCATTCAGGAATTTCAATTTGACCTAGCAGAGTTTTCTAAAAATAAAGAACACAATTTTCGAATCTAAAATTTCTCAGGATTAAAACAAAACTGTTTAAAAATTGTTAGGTGCATAACAAGTTATTTGTTATATTCGAATCTAAAATACTGCATGCCTTATGGTTGTTCATTAGTTAATAAACAACCCATGCCCTTATCATTTACTGACTACACATGAGAGCTCCAAACTGTTGTTTATTAGCATATTAACTCTTTCAGTGCTGGAACCAACTTTTGAAGGCCTTTGCAAACAGTTTGGATCCAGATGAGACCCCACAGAACGTGACGTCTCATCAGGATCCAAACTGTTTGCTATTCTGATAGTATTCTTTGAAAAAAAATCGAAGAAAATGCTAATTTTAGAAATTCAGCAGACAACTTTTTAGCAAACGACAAATTTCCCAGCATGCAAAGGGTTAAATATAATAAATCAACCATTATTTCTAATTCAGTATTTCAGCATTATTGATTGATAGATGCCAGCAATGAAATAACAACAATGTGTTAGAAACCACAGCACTACAATGTTATCAGTGTTTTGGTTACCATTTGGAGGAATATTACGGAGCCCTTCTCATATGGGGGGGGGATTTAATATCCAAAGGTGATTGTTTTTTTGTGTGCAAAACATCTGCATATTTTTTATATTTGTATTGTCATAAAGCACTATTGATTAAATTTACTTCACAAGATAATTAAGATAATACCTAAACTATGTTTGATGCAAAACTTTAGTGGTATAATTTACAAGAATACCACCATCCAATCAGTAAATATTTGCCTATTTTAGGATTTCCCTTTCTTTAAAATAAAGCTTTCACTTTGGTGTTTTCTAGTGCAAGGTACGCACTGGTATAAAGAGGTATTATTAGGAAAACATAAGATACATAACAATTACTTTTTAAGCAAGTAATAGAGATGTTTTTTTACCCCCCCCCCCCCCCCNTCCAAAATTGGCCATTAAAACACTGGTGTTTATTGCGCAATACACAAATGTGATATACCATACCGTATCATCATCCTCGTCATCATCCTGGGATTAGTGTAAATAAATACTGAGATATACATTTATATATATGTGGAAATATGAGCCACATTCTGGAAAAACTGGGCTTAATGCATGTGTGTAAAGTGTCATTCCAGATTAGTCTGTACAGTCTGCAAAGGCTAATCTGGAAGGACACTTTCCGCCTCAACTGGAATTTTGCTAAGAATAGACTACCTTTAAACAAAAATACCATAAAAGCTGAAAGTGCCGTCCTTGATAAGCCTGTGCGGACAGAACAGGCTAATTTGAGACATCAATTTACGCACGTGCATTAAGTCCAGTTTTTCCAGAACATGACTCATATATTCATTATTATAAATGTACGAAAAGAAGAAAAACGAACTAGACATGCGACACACATATACTTGTTGAAAGAAATATAATTGGAGTATAATTGGTGCTCATTTTTAGTATCAAGCTTCTTGCGTGCATTGTTGTAATTTATAACTTAAACAGGAAAAAATATTAACTTTTAAATACAAACAATTCTAACAATTATCTGTGTGTAGAACCATCAAAGTCAGAATGCTTATTTATTTCCATTAGATATCAAAGTTGTGAAGCCTCTTTACTTTCTTTATTCTTCCAAAGTCTTAAATAATCTGTAAATTTTGAAATAAGTCCACGGATTTTAATTCCATGCAGGATTTGAAGACACTAAAGCTTTTAAGTTTCAAAAGGATCTAAAATGAGCGTCCTTGTAAAAAAATTGGGCTTTATGCATGTGCTCAAAGTGTAGTCCCAGATTAGCCTGTGCAGTCCGCACAGGCTAATCAGGGACGACGCTTTCCGTCTAAACTGGATAAAGGCTCAGAAGAGACTTTCTTTAAACAAAAAATACCATAAAAGAGGAAAGTGTCAGCCCAAATTAGCCTGTGCGGAATGCACATGCTTATCTGGGACAACACTTTACGCACATGCATTAAGTCCAGTTTTCTTAGAAAGTGGCTCAAATCATTGAAAGGGTACACAGAATCTTGGAAAAGAACAAACTACAAACAAAACAGCCTATCAATATTAACTTGAGGCAAATTCTAGAATAAAGACATTCCCAATGCTAAAACTCGAAACTCATGGGAAGGAACACAAAGTCCGTCTCTCAAGCTAAGGAAGGCAATCTATTTTAAACTAATGCAAAATGCTTACACACATACATTTGTAAAAGTTGAAACTTTTTAAATACTCAGTAGAGGACACAAAACAGAAAATCACGTTTCAAACAAAGGACGTCATAGTATTAGTTAAATCATATGATATACAGGAAACTACGGATATTTCCGGAGATTATTTTTCTTAATAGAACCCCTAGGATGGGCCTTACATAAAACAGAACACACACATACCAGTATTTTTTTATCATTCAAAATCGTGGCCTGTAACCCCATTCCCAATGGAAAAAGGTATATATTTTTCCTAAATGGGACCTAACAATTCCCAATTGAAGGTTAAAAAAAAACACATTTAGTTCATCTCCCATGCAGCTCTATAAGTTGAACCTTAGAACAATAAAATCTTGAGCACACTTTATTCTCAATTTTTAAGCATTTGTTAGCAAAACAACAAACAAACAAATTTCTCAATTTTGGTCAAAACACCGCGATTTTTCCCAATCCAAAGGGACCTGGCCCCATTCACAAAATGGTGAAAAAAAACATTGCAGGCATACCTTATCAAGTCCTCGGAGCTTATGCGTCTGAGCCAGAAGATCTTTCAAGGACTGGATGGTCGAGATCATCGACTGACGCTCGTTCTCAAAGCCTGCCTGTAACGACTCGATGTCTGCATTGCGGGGAATCTCGCCCTGCGATTGGCTGCGGTTCAACAGGTCGAGTTCGGAGATCGTGAGAACATTGACCCCCTCCTTGTGCAGACGACGTAAGATGGTCTGTAACCCATTTTTTTGTTTAATTATATGTATATACCATACAGTGTTTTTATAGTTCAAGAATTTTACCGAAACAACTTACTTGCACATACAAACTTAACAAAGTTTTAGTTGCAAGTAACTATGTATATCATTTATCTATAAAATATTGCAAGTAAGATGGTCTGTTAAAGACGGCATGCGTGCCTTGGATGCAGTTTAGTTTTATCTATATATTTTTCTGTTGTTTTTTTTCCCCATAAAAAAATGAAAATTAAAGTGATAGAACCTCTTACATATAAATTATATTCTCATGCCATTCAATTGTGATCTTGATATATTATGGACAACAAAAACCAAGATCAACAGGAGAGTGAGAGTGGAAACACTCCAGGGGAGGAAAATACCCCCTAAGCTTCATGGGTTCATTAAAACATTTTAATTTGAAAGTTAACTCTCTCAGTGCTGGAACCGAATTTTGAAAGCCTTTGCAAACAGTTTGGATCCAGATGAGACGCCACAGAACGTGGCGTCTCATCAGGATCCAAACTGTATGCTATTTTGATAGTATTCTTTGGAAAAAAATGAAGAAAATGCTAATTTTAGAAATTCAGCAGACAACATTTTAGCAGACGACAAATTTCCCAGCATGCAAAGGGTTAATAACTATTCGTTGAGCTATTCAGACATTGAAAAGGAAGAAATCAGCTGCAATATAAACGCCCCTGAAGGCTTATTCACGAACCAATTCTTAGAATAAGAATAAATGTGTCGCGTTCTGAGAAAACTGGACAAAATGCATGTGCGTAAAGTGTCATCCCAGATTAGCCTGTGCAGTCCGC
This sequence comes from Dreissena rostriformis, assembly GCA_007657795.1. Classification (NCBI taxonomy): domain Eukaryota; kingdom Metazoa; phylum Mollusca; class Bivalvia; order Myida; family Dreissenidae; genus Dreissena; species Dreissena rostriformis. The sequence continues at coordinate 90,954 of VMBQ01003999.1, forward strand.
ACAGGCTAATCAGGGAAGACACTTTCCGCCCAAACTGGATTTTCGCTAAGAAGAGACATCATTTGAATGAAAAATTCCATAAAAGCTTAAATTGTCGTCCCTGATTAGCCTGTGCGGACTGCACAGGCTAATCTCGAATGACACTTTACGCACAAGCATTTTGCCCAGTTTTCTCAGAACACGCCACAAATTGAAATATTAAAGCATAACTTTAATTATGAGTCAAACTTGGCATTGACCACCTCTGTCTACATCATTCTTCTTGTAGAACATTTTGTAACTGAAATAATCGCCAATTGAAACGCTGGACCAATTTTCTTGGTTCTAAGTCTATTCTTATATTCTTAAGTCTAAAAATGGGTGGGTGAATAAGGACCCTGATGGTAGAATACCTGAAGTTTCTGTGACATGGGTTCGGCAGCGTGTCCGTTCACCAGCCCGCGGTCTGCACTTTCGCCATCTTGACGTTGTCTAGAGTAGCGCTCTTGAACCAAGTCATCTGCAAGCGATCGAGAAAACACTATAAACAAAATATGTCTTCTTTTTTGTTTAAAACTACAGTTAAAACTTGTAATTTCAGAGATGCCAGAACTAAGACAAATACCGTAATTACTCTATGTTTTCGGACACTCTAAGTTTTCGGACACCCCTTTTTTTAGAAAAAATAATTATTTTTCTTGACTCTTAATTTTTGGACATACGGGTTTTCGTCCATAATTAATGACTCTAAGTTTTCGGACAGTATATTTAACAGCGCTATTTTACCAAATTTTGGTCCTGTTTTCCATATCTGATGACACTTCGATCGTCGGGTTTTATAACCGGATTAACCTCATAAAACCTTGCAGATGCCTGCCTGTGGGCAATGGACCATTACATTTGCGTTATTGGGTAATTAACATTGTAAACCGGTATTAAACAATGGTTTCGCCCGAAAATCAGACTAAAGAAATCAGTTATTAAACGTTAAAAGCCATAATGGAACAACGGAATAATGTGAGTAAATGTCAATTATGATAATCTTAAATAACTTTCTTTTGAAAATTAGCTTAATGACAATTACCGGGGGTAATGCCAATTAACATTTCAATTATCTACCGAAATGGTACTACCCTTCTCAGTATGATAACTGTGACAAATACTAAACGCTTCAATGTGGCACAAATAGATCATTCAACTTGCTAGTCAACTTCAAATGAGTACTGAACATTTGTTTCAACCAACCTCGAGGGCCAGTATTTGTTTTGTAGACCATGTGAAGTTTACTGCCTTTGTGTGAGGGCTGAAGGACTTTTGCAGAGCATGTATTTTTATATTCTGAATCCTTATTGTCCCCTACTGGTTTCACCGGAGGGAACTTATGGTTTGCGCTCTGTCTGTCTGTCAGTCAGTCAGTCTGTCACACTTGTCTGGATCCTGCGATAACTTTAAAAGTTCTTCATATTTTTTTCATGAAACTTGAAATATGGACAGATGGCAATATGGAGATTATGCACGTCATTTCATTTTGTTCCTACGTCAAGAATTATGTTGCTATGGCAACAAATAGACTATAAATATTGCTGAAAATGGTGGATCGTGCGATAACTTTAAAAGTTCTTCATATTTCATGAAACTTAAAACATGGACAGATGGCAATATGGAGATTATGCGCGTCATTTCATTTTGTTCCTACATCAAGAATTCTGGTTGATATGGCAACAAATAGACTAGAAATATTGCTGAAAATCGTGGAGTTTCACCGGTAGGGGACCAAAATGCTTGAAAATAGTCTTGTTCATATTTGAGCCTCACTCTGAGAAAATGGGGCTTAATGCTTGTGTGGAAATCATTGTGCTAATCAGGGACGACACTTTCCGCCTAAACTGGCTTTTTTCTAAGCAGAGACTCCCTTCAAACGAAAAATATCATACAAACAGACCAGTGTCGTCCTTATTTAGCCTGTGCCAACTGCACAGGCCACTCTGGGATGAAACTTAACGCACATGCATTAAGCCCAGTTTTTCCCAGAACGAGGCTCATTTAAAGGTCATTCATTTGACTTTCACAGTTCTCGGTTCAGACGTCACCACGTAGAGACGAGCGCGCCAATGGTCACAAAGGCCCAGACGACTCTGAGATACGTGAACGGTGTGGCGTGTACCGGTCACAGCTTGAGAGCATGTGTCAGAGCTTGCACTACCTCGTACTGAGGTGTCGGGTGCAGCTGCACACTGTGTCCCAGAGGTACGGATTAAAAAACAAAAAGGCACACATTTTATTTTCACCATATACATACATTCATGTTACATACATAGAAGGTTATGAACACATAATTGAAGGGTTTGTATAAACATAGTGTGATCAAACAATTATTTATAACATGTATGTTTCAAATTATTTTCTTTTTACAAAAATAAATAAATTTATATACTCAATACATTATAGTTTTATATGTATGTATATAAACATAGTTGTAATGGTACATTCATGTATAAATATATGTTTCACATTTTTATATAAAAAAAGGAAGAGGTTCGGTATTGAATAGGATTTACCAAACAATTCTTAGACTTAATTCTGAAAATGAAGAATATTCTTAAAATTGGAATATTTAAGAATTTCGTTAATTTTGAATAGAACTTGGCATTTACCACCTCTGATTACATAAGTCTTTATGTAGAAAATGTTGTTTATGACATGATCACCAGTGGCAGCCTGTATATATTCAAACGCTGGACTTTTTTTTTCTTGGTTCTAAGTCTATTCTTTATTCTTAAGTCTAAGAATGGGTGGGTGAATATGGGTTCATGTTTTTTTTCTCGCCATTTTGGAATATAACCTAAACTATGACATCCTTTAAAAGAAAAATAACATAAAAGCGGAAAGTGTTGTCCCTGATTAGCCTGTGTGGACTGCACAGGCTAGTCCACACAGGCTACTCTGGGACTATACTTTACGCACATACATTAAGCCCCATTTTCCCGGATCGAGGCTCAGAGGTATTCTGTCTGAAAAATATTGTTTTACAGCGAACTGTTAAAGCTCTACTCTCCATTTGTCATCAACAGTGGCCCCCAAAACACTATTTCCATATTCAGGATACTACCACTACGATTAACACTATTTTAGACAGAATACAAATAATTTTACCACAAGCTTCTTAAGTTTTATATCTTCTTGTAATCAACATTGGCCCCAGAACGTCTAAACTCCAGGGCCCGGTTGCTCAAAGCATCGTTAAGATAACATTACCG
>VMBQ01004000.1:0-35807 GCA_007657795.1 Dreissena rostriformis
TTTGTTTGCGGTTATTAACGTTTCCAATGAGTTGTAAACAACACCATGTATTTCCAATTTACCGAATACTTAACCGTTCGCGAGGCATCTCGCTAAGTTGATAGAACGCCGGACTACAAATCCGAGGATCGCGAATTCGTTTAACAATCCGACCGACCACATTATTTGTCTTGTCTGGATTGGTCATGAAATAGTTTCTACCGCAATTTTCTTCCTACCTGTTTCAAGTCGGGTAGTTTTAAGTTACTCGCTTAAGTATGTGCGAATGAAATGGTATTTGCAAAATAAAAATAATTTAACATTTTATCAAGGAAGGGTGCAATCCTTAGTTCACACGTCAGATGTAATGAAGTATGATGCAGGTATGTCCTCCATAGTCCACAATATACAATTGTGTCTGCGTTTTGCTGCCCAATGTACAATATAATGTGCTAAACAGTTCCTACTAGTAGAGCGGAATGAATATATTCTAATTATGAACATTATGAAAATTATGAACATGATTTTCATTATATTAATGTAACTCGAGAAATAAAGTCTGAACTATTGAATCTAATAAATAAAAAATAAAAAGAATATACATCTTAAACATATAGCATTCCAAATCAAAAACAATTGTGTGCCCAATATATTCGCACATTTAAAATTGCCGAAATCGATCTGCCATCATCAACATTAGAGTGTTTATTATGTTTATTCTAAAACTACTGTGTTATCAGATTTATGGTAAGTTTGTTTTGACATTGTTCATTTTCATTTTTGGATGGTAGGATTCCAAAGATCCCTTCGTAAAGCATATTAGGTAACCCTTTTCTGAGCAATACATTATTAAAACAAGAATATTTATTTCATGAACTATCGTACGGTTCTCTTATATCGAGCGTGACCTGGTATCGATAATTTTGTTTACATTAAGAACGAGGCTTTCGTGATTACGTCACACGCATGTGATCCGAGTATTTTATTTCCCTTATTTTACAACGATTGAAAATCAATACAAACACAACCAAAATGAGAAAAAACAGGTACTATTGCATTTCAAAATCTTACTTCAACTTCAAAAATTCAAATGTATCCATATTGCATACATTTTATTGGTCCTCTTCATTAAATTTCCACATTAATTGCAAAGTGAAGAAGTGCGCTATTGTTAACACAACACTTCTCCCGATCCTCAAAACATGTTGCATGAAAAATTCTAGCATAAGGTCTGTGCGCGCACATCGCGTCAGGTGATATACACATATTCAGTGTGACTTCCCCGTCCCGATTAGACGTTTATTTCAGGAAATCTTTTAATAGTAACATATATGCCAAAATAAATTGAACAAATGTTGAACGTTTGTGTTTATGAAATTCTTGAGCACTTTTATGTGCCCATGTTGCTCAACAGAAGATTGACCGATAGAACAGAAACTTGTCAAATTGTAAAAAGAAGATATAAAAAAGTTGAATTACTGTTTAAGTTTATATAAAATATGTTCAGTGAATCCAGTGTTAAAGTTAAGTTGGCCTAATGGCTATTGCAATCGAGTACTCTCCCTTTTAGTTGTGAATCCTTGATACGGGATAACCGCGCGCGTAGTGAATATTATTGCGGGTGTGCATGGATCTATCGGCTTTTCGTGGTTAAACACGCTGCAAATAAACAATTTTTACATGTATTTAACGGGAATTAAACATATCTTCGAAGATAAATCGTGTATTGTTGCATAGTTTGCACTCATTCGGAAATTATGTTACTCGTTTCCCTATCCGCTCGATACGCGGTAACCGGAGGATACTAAAACAATTGCAAATCAATAACAACAGTTTGAGAAAACAAATTCTTTAAAATCGTTATTGATTAATGGGATTTCTCATCAACCATTTTATAATGACGTTTGAAAACGATTACGCAAATGTTAGCTTGCAAAAATGGATGGTAAACAACTTTGTTTGTAAACTTCTACAGTCTTATCGGTCGCAAGGGAACTCGTCTATACTACATGATAATTGCCTATTAGTTTCTTTCATCGGGCAATACTATCTATTCATACTGTGTAAAACGCTTTTATTAAGCTATATAATTTAGTCGAAGAAACATCTTTTACTTATACGAAGGACGGACACAAAACAATAACAGGAAGTAGTTTAATGTCAGCCGATGCTGACACGTTCTTTAAATTAGATAACTCGTTCTGTCATTATCGAATATTGTGATCACCACCGAATATTGGGGATTTACCGATAGTTTGTACTTTCCTTTGCGAGGGCATCCTCGAATGTAAATAGAATTAGCAAACGAAAGTACGTGTATCTTCCTGGTGCCATAACGCGCCGTTTTCGGGACGTTTTTTTTAAATATATTTTAAAGTAGTCAAACGACTGACACAAACAATCACAAAACAGGTAAGGTTAAAGTGCATGTGCTGGGTACCTAAAGACGTTTTTCCATAGGCATAATATTGTTGAAACATGGTATGTGAATACATGGCCATATGGGGAATATGCATATTATTTAAGTTTTTTCGTCGGACTAAAATTGTGTTTACTGTGGTTACATTAATAATTGAATAAGTCAAAAAGTACTAAAGGTAGGTTAATGAAGCTCGGTATGTGGATACAGAATTATGTGCGGAATATGCACGTTATTTCAGTTTAAACAAAAAGGTTGCTTCAGTTAGGTTGTTGAAACTCGCATGTTGATGGAAGGCCACAGGTATCACATTTGTTTTTATAAACTATGATTAAATACTTAATTTTATTATGATAAACGTTGTTTCGGCGACGCTTTTAGTGGGCGTGGAACAATCAGAAGAAGTAGTGAAAGCGCTATAAATCAATGTACATAAAGTAACGGTATAAGCATGTGCGTTATCGATAACTTCTGCTACCGATTTTCCACGCCCGCTGAAAGCGTCATCATTACAACCTTTTAATTAAATATGCTGGTGGGTATGTTTGATCTAGCAGCNTATTTGAACAAACTTTGTAGAAAAACTCTAGATGATGTTAAATACTATATATTGTTCAATTAGATATATTTTTTCTTTCAGTATTGACATTTACACGGTATAACAGTACATAAACATCACACATGATTGTGCAAATATGCCAATTTTGGTAATACCAAATCAGCATGCATAATACAAAAAGCAAGCAATATATACCAAACTATCTTATTTAAAAGGAGAATAAAACTTCAAAATAAATACCTTAATACAGACAATAAATCTCACGAACAGATAGGAAGATATTGAAATAAAAAATAGTATATGCGAAAAATCAATACATACTACTGTTATTAATGTGATTTCTAATTTAGAAAACAAAAGTTAAATACACATATTAGAACAAAATATATATTGGTAATCTTACAAGTGGTTTATTGTATTGCTTTCTACAAAAAATCAGCATATGGAGCCTGAAACATGCCTTCCCGGACCACAGTTTAATAGGTGATACAAAAATGACTTTTTTTCACGGACGCGCCGAGATTTATCAACTGAAGCTAACAGTCAATAAGCATCCTTGAAAACCGCATCCTTTGTTGTGGCATCTTAGACTATCTACTCGACCACGTCTATGGGACTAGTCTGTGCTAATGCAACCAGGTCCTCTTGTAATACATTTCAGAAAACTTCATCTCGCGCCACAAGTACTTCTCAAATCAAATCAAATCAATATTTATTTATTGTCGGTATGATATACAAAACATTATAAAACATAAGCTATGAATAGCTTTTGACCGACCTAATTAACAAACACAAACATAACAATATAACAAATAAGCACAGGAAACACAAAGTAAATAAATTACACAGAAATAAAAATTAGAAGTTAATTTATGAATCACATTGTTGAATCACAGTGTGAAACATACATAAAAGATTTTTCTAAAACATCAGATGCCAAAATTATCTTTGAGGCGTCCGACACAGAGAAGCCGCGTCCAAACCCGCCAAGGCCGGAGGATTCAACCAACAGCATCCCCGGTCAGCAATGTTTCCAAAGCCTTTCCAGTGTGCCCAGGGATCTCCACCCCACCGACTCTACAAGAGGGTCGGTGGCCTGGATCACCCTTGACCTTGAAACTCCATTTTTAAGTCTAAGATTAAAGAGGGGAGATCATCGGCCTCTCCGGTTCGGACAGAGCTCCCTGAAGGTACTGGCATAACCTCAAGTCAATTGAAGCCAAAACTTCTCAAAACATTGGGATCGCGGCGTCTGCGGCTACAGACCGACGCCTTTGCACAAAGTCAGAACTAAATGATCACACATTATCATTTAAATCAAGCTTGAGTGAAATGATCAATGGTTATAATTCACTATAAAATTCACCCATTCACCGCACATCATGAAATAAAATACGATCGCACACTGAAATCAACAAATATCATCTACCAGTATATCATTTACTGGTATTCTCCACTTATTCAACGCATAGTATGAAATAACATTCACTGTATTTTAATAACGGTATCTTCGGTTATTTCCAAAACACAGTTCGTAAACCAGGCACAACGTAACAAACGTACTCGATCTGAATATAAAAAGGCATACATTACTCCTCAAAATTATAACTTTTTTTAAAGACAACGATAGAAGACTTCTATAATCAAGTATGCTGACTCGTAGTAGTTCACCAGTAGTATGCACATGGTTTGAAGCAATCATCGTCTGGCTCGGTGTCGGACTCAAGGTTGTTGCCTATAAATCTGTGCCGAAGTTACACCATGTGTCCTGAAAATCCGTTATCTAGCAGTTGGCAGTGCGGGCATTCTAAATGGCAGACAGGTGACGTCATTGGAATGCTCATATATGCAAGATTTTGAAGTAAGGAATTATCTTTACAAAACAATAATAATATTAATTTTGGAAAAGGGATAAATCTCCATTCCGCTGGTGCAGGACACTGTTCAAGTAAACAGATGAGCTCGATTGATTCAAGTTTCCCGCCTTGCAGTGACAAGCGATAAACTGTATCGCCAATAAATGCATATCTGAACCCAGATGTTGTTTTAACAATTATCTTAGCAAATGGGACTTCCATATCCGCATCTTGTTGATACCTTATAATTGTTAAGGCCCTGCCTTCTATTACAGAAAATCCATTGTCTATACCAAATACCTGCACCTCATTTGTACAGTAGTCCACTGTTAAATCTGTAAGATGTGACACATCATATGTTTCAGAGGATTTCGTATCGTAGATATTGAACTTCAGTGTATTGAATTCTACCACGGTTAAGATTGCAATCATATTTGAAGAATTCACCCACCCGCCTAATAATCTCCCCTTGCAAACATAAACTGTGGATAAATGGATTGCCTCATTGTTATAAGTCAATTGTCCCATTTGAAGAGTTGTGGTCGCGTTGTATCTACTATTACCGTGTGTTAAAAGTAAATAAAATGTGTTATTTTTTACAATTAATTTACTCGAGATTAATTCGCATGTAGGTTCGTCGTATTCTACAGCGCTACACCATAATTTCTTTTGTTCAAGGTCTTGGCCATACAAACATTTCTTTTTGTCATTATAATACATAATTTGACACCCATCAACATGTACACTTGTATTGTCACTTATTCTCAACGAAGTATGTAAACCCAAATTAAACCATTGCTGCGTGTTTAAACAATATGCATGCAGTTTTGAAAGAACAGTGTTTTGTGAAAAAAAGTATTTTTTCGGTTGAGGAAATGTTATCAAACAAAGTCTTTTTTGTTTAGCGAGTCGTCCTTGCTCAATTTTCATTTGAGGCAGGTCAATAAGGGCTGCCAATTTTCTGACGTCATCCGTTCGTGAAGTTTTCCTTTGGTCTATCCATCGCGTTATAAAATGTATCCGTAAGTCTAGTGGTACATATGTAAGACGTTCATCGGAAAACAAAATTGCTATTGATTCCGGAGAAAGTGTCAGCATGTGATCTCCTTTTAGGAAAGTTAACAATCTTGACTCGATAAACGCATATACATCTTCATGGTTAAACTCGTATAGCGAGCACAAGTGTAAAATTTCAACAACATTTGACTCCGATAATTTCACTGTTTGAAGCCATTTTACACAAAGCCTTTTCAAGTTTTGGAGCAATAAAAACTCGGCCAGATCCATGAATTCTGCGATGTTGTTCATGGAGAGTTCAGGGCTCTTTCCATACAGGTACATTATCGCCAAGTCAATCGTTGTTGGAGAACCGACGTGCAATTCAACCACGCCTGATAATAAGTCAAAACGTATTGAATCTCATTTAAGGCAAAGGTAAATAAGGAAAGAAAAATAATGCAGACAAAGCCGGAATCGTTATTTTAAAAAGACAAAGTCAACATTAAGATCAGAAAGATCCTATAACTGATGATTGCTTGGCATCCGTTATCATCCTTCTACCGACTGTCAAATTTTGTTCATAATAAATGAAATATTCCACGTGAATATATTCGTTTAAAATAAAATGATACATTTACTTAATCTCGCATAAAAGTGATCATTTAGTTTTGCCTCAGATACATATAAATAAGCTGACATCTTTTAAAGTCTGTTTTGCATAAGCAAAATATTCTCACCGCTAGTGTGTTCCTGAAACTTGGATTCAAACGCATGCTCGAAGAAAGGGCTTTCCACCAAAACGTGCAAGTGGTAGCGCTTGATCTAAAACACCCAAAAAGACACACAAAAAACACGAAATGTTGACTGTATTGTAAACAATACATGAATTCACCTAAGACAAAAACACCAATCAATTCATGAGGGTGCACTATAGCGTTCATAGTGGGCTTTATCTGTACACATATACAGTCTGAGAATATAATCGAATGTTCTCTGTAACAGCAGTATGAAAACATATGTGCTAAATCATTATTTAACCAGACGTTTGTCATCAGCAGCCAATTGTATAAATGTGGATAACTCTTAACCATCGGATAACTTTTGGTTATCTTTAATTTTAGAATATCTTTTTTGGTTAGCGATTGCATAAACAAATATATATATCCGAACAGGTGCATCTTTAGGGTACATTTTGTATATGATTTAGCCAAGGTATATGACTTCGGTTATATTTATCCGAATAAAGGTTATCTTTTGGATTGGCTAAAGTTATCCATATTTATACAAATGCGGGTGAATGCATGTTACGCACAAAACGCACATTGCTCTCCGCGTGGTTACAAGGATTGACAGAAAGATACTGGCAAACCTACAAACCAAATGTCTTTACCAAGTTTCATGGTCATATCTTGTACAGTGTTTGAGTAAATACACTATTAAGTTGTATTCTTGTATAGTTACATTGAGCTTTCACCGTTGTAAAAAAAAAGATCGAGCATTATCACCACATTACCCTTTATACATATACCATGTGTTATCGACGTAGTGTAAGTGCTTTTTGAGACTTGCAAGATGCTCTTTTATCTAAGGTTCTTTCAAAGTAATTACAGTTTTTGCGGACGGATAGCCCGACATACGGATAAACAGAGAAAGGATTAATAGACGGACATATGGCAAACATAGAAACTTAATGTGCCGAGTTATAATCATGGTTCAAAAAAAATATCTGTAAGTCAAACATGAGAAAAACTGTGCTACCACCCACTCTAGAAGGCCACTTTTATGACTGAATCGTGATGAAACTTTGTCAAAATGTTTATCTTCACATATTCTAGATTGTGTTTAAATCTGTGTCAAGTGCGTCCAAAAACTTAGTCACTAGATCAAATCCTAGATAAACCTAGTAACTAATCTGGAGGCCACATTAATGGCTCAATCTTGATAAAACATAGTCAATATGTGTATTTTTACATTATTAAGAACGAGTTTTAATCAGGGTCAGTTGAGTCATAAAACTTGGTCACCAAGTTTAATCTACATAAGGAAAACATTGTTAGCACTCTAGAGTCCACATTTATGACGCAATCTTGATTAAACTTCAGAATTTGTATTTCTTTGTATGTAAGTCCTAATCTATAGATTTTTAACGCGAGTTAAGTCCATGTTAACGTGTCAATTAACGCTGGTACACTTTCCAATAGGTCCAAGTTAAATTTTCGCGAGTAAAACAAAATAATGCTGCCAATTATCAAAACTTAATCTGTGTTTTTAAGTACAAAGTACTTGTTTATTGTTGTTTTGCTTTTTTTATTGACACGTTCTTGATTACCGGCAATGTTGTTAAAGAAGCCAATAGCCAATAGCTTTTATTGACAGTATGTCGAGCGATAGAAATGAGATGTTTACTATTTATTCCCTGAAAATGCATTTAATTTATTAAAAAAGGTTTCAGGTTAACCTCAAGTAGAAAATGTTACAAAAGTAACATAAGAAGAAATAACAGTAATCGTTGTAGCTGTTGCTGTAAAAGAAGAAGTGTTAGTATTAAAAGAAGTACACGAGAAAGTACTTACCCATGTCCCATGTTTGACGGTAACATCGCACACTCTGCTCTGTTCTGCCACTTGCTGTTGTAGAAGTTTTATGGCGAATTGGGTTTAAAACGGTCTCCGAAGTCCATGTTACAACTAGAGTACAAACAGGCAGTTTTACATTTTTAAACATAACATCTCAACACCTATATATGTTAAATGTTGAATGAGATAAAGTTATGTACCTTTTTGTTGAATACTTTACAATTGGGATACACTGCAATAACGAATGCTATCTTTCACAACGGTGTACGTGTACAGCTTCCCGTGTTTATTTCATTTGTCACAGCACACCCACCAGCATTGATTACGTTTATCTCACCAAACACGCTGATATTGATTATTTTTTACCGCTGACGTACGCAAGTCTAGTGGCAAGTCTTGTTGATAGGAAAAAAAATTTGTCTTTGATTGATAAGGTTTAAGGACGTCCATTGTGTTGTTATGAATACTCATCGCTATATCTCTTTGGAATAATCTGTTTTATGATTTACAATTTAGTAAACGTGAATTACGGCTAAATATTCTACTATATTAAATACATAATATGTGCTTTGTTTTGAATTTCAATTGACATATTATGTTTTAATTGATTAAATATGTATCTTTAATACAAAGTTTTTATTTGTAATGTGAATACATAATATTTATTTTCTCAGTATGAAGCATCTGAACTTTTCGGAAAAGATGTTATCAGCGATTGAACAGTTTAATGTTATCTATTTATCGTGCAGTTATTCTCATGTAGGTTTTAGGTGTAGATAAAGATAGTAGTCTTTATTTATAGGCGAAACACACATGACTTACAAAGATTTCACTATGCATTGGTTTGTTAAATAAAATCGAGTTAAAAATAAAGACGGATATTTTTGTTTTAAATTTGTTTTAAAATGGAAATATTGGAAGAGTTTATACCAAACAACTCGTCAAACGCTGCATTGCGGAGACAGGTCGATGAGCAGTCTCCGGTTTGCGATTTCACCATTAAAGTTGGGGACTGGGTAAGAAGATGTCAATTTCTAATTTGTGGAAAGAATCGGTATGCGTCTTTGAATGTCTTTCAAATTATTCGTATATTTTCCGCTATCGCTATTTGCTCGAATCAATCATGCCTACTCATGTCACCAAGCGTGATACATTTACTCATTTTACAAGAGCATTTGTGTTTGAATATTTTAGGTAAAGAGGTTTCATTCCAGTATCCTTATGGCGAGTCCATTCTTTCAATGCATGATTGATGGACAATACCGTTTGCGTAAACCAGGTAAAACATCCAAACATTTCGGAAATCAATTCATATTATTTAAGCTCAATTGGTCTTTGTCAGAGCGTTATTTAAGCTGTAAAAGATGTAATAAATTCAGTCATTTTGAAGAAATGTCGTGATTTATTTTTTAAATAATATTGCCAGTCATCATACGGCAGACAAAAAATGCCATGTTTACAATTCTTTTACGAAAGTGTTAACGTTTGTCAATTGGTTTCACAATTCTTTCAGCTTTCGTCGAATTTCACTACACTAACCGTGTGTCTGTTGAGATGGCAATTTTGTATCTATACGGGAAGTGTCCCAAAGCGAGCCCAACAAACATTCACGAGCTTCTAGATCTTGCTGAATTTCTGATGATTCCAAGCCTTAAAGCCCTGTGTGTTAAAGTTGCACAATGTTTCCGTGTTCATACATGGGATGTAAAGTATCTTCTACAAATAGCCACATTGTACGAGTTTGACGTCCCACGAGCAACGGAACATCTCTACAGTCATCTTGATGCTCTTATGGACGATGATTCTCTTATGCAAGCTTCAAAAGATTTCATTGCAGAAGTATTCGCCGATGCAACGCTACGTTATGTTTCTATGGATACGAGGTTACATTTTTTAATCAGATGGACCGAATATAATATATCAGAAAGAAAACGTGTGTTTCCAGAACTATTTGCATTACTAGACATTACTCAATTGAGTGATAAAAACATTCGAACCGTTCCGAATGGTCTGTGTGATCGAGGTTTAAGATCTACGTTACCATTAAGTAACAATTTAGATAAAACAGAGGTAATAATATTCAAACTGAAATCTGAAAATCAGCAATCACAATGGTACGACATATGTCATGATCAATGGTTGAAACCTCCAGTTTCCTGCAAGGCGATTGCCTCTTCCGTGATGTCCTGCTTTACTCAAGACAATTGCTTTGGCGTATGTTATACGTCAAACATAGAAATCGCCGATGTTATGAGCACAAAATGTAGAACAGTAGAACTGTACAATACGGATAAAGAAAAATTTGTGAACGTTTGCGCTAATGCGACAACAGTTGTCTCCTATAGCAGCACGAGATTTCACAGTCCTTATTTCACGGTATTTTACATAGGGACATTTGGTAAAACAACGTCCCTTGTTTTGATGGAACCTGTGTTTACTATAAAAACATTTGACATAATCAAGATGTGCGTAAATGAAGCGGACGTATGTGCAATTATTCTCCCGGGAAAGATAATACTGTACGACACACGTTCATTTGATATGGACACGCTTCAATTTTATGGGACCAACCATTTCTATGTTGAGCCTCTTGAGGATGGTTTTGTTATCAACGACAATGCCACAACAATGGTTATACAAAAAGTCTCCGGCCCAAATCTGGATTGCCGATACATCGTTCGAGAGATGTATTTACCACAAGACACTTATTGTAGTTTTAACTATCGCATGGTAGGAGATGTTTTGTTTCGCCAGTTAATTAAGCAAGATGACATAATTTTAGAAAGATCTGTTGAAAGATTCAGTCTTCGCATGTCAACCGATCTGGACTCTTTAACATGGAAACAATGTACCAAGCCTTCCACTGTATCACTTGACATGCTGTCAAGTAAATATATCGTCTTAGTTTTAACGGTCCCGACGCATACAGCCATATGCCATATTGATTGTCCTCATTGCGAAGCACTCAAACAAGAGTTTCGGTACCACGATGACAAATTTTCCGAAAACATCGAAAACTTCACTTGGGAATCAGACGATGAGCCGGAAGATGAGCTATCCAGAAGTTACGATGAATCGGACACTTATACAGACTCCGATTACGGCTATGGTTATGGCTTCGATGATTATTATGACTCTGATCATCACCCTGACTATAATCATTCATATAATGGCGACACATATTTTAATGACGATTAATACCGATATGACACTTCGGCCTGCCTTTTTGAGATTAAGTAAAGAGTTGTCGGAAGCCGTTTCATGATCAGAGGTGGTCTTCTAAATCGATGTAGAGCCACAACACTTTGCAAAAACCGTTTTAAGACGGTGACTCCAGCTTAAATCATTATTCTCAGTTTAATTTCGTATTGTTTGTATTTGTATGGTCATTCGCCTAACATAAAAGTCTAATTGGCACACATTTATCTCTTGATAAGATTTCTTGAGTTTTATTATCTTTTTCCTTATACGCTTTTAAACGTGGACGTATCAGTACGTCAAGATAATGTATTGTTTTAAGTTGTAAACACAACACACTAACAACAGCATCTTTATGTACACAATAGCTATCTCTTTATAATCATTTTACCATTTACATTATTGTTGTCATAACAAACCTCTTGTTTGCTCGTCAACATTGTCCAGCGCGATTGTGCTTATCATCATTTTCTTTGTTTATATGCCTTCACAAACGTGGAGGCGTTAAGCATATCATACACATATCTGTCCATACACAAGCACGTTCCGAAGTTTGTGTATTTGATTCCACACACCTCTTCAAGTGAATGTTCTAAACACGTCAAGTTTATCGAAAAAAGAAGGCAATTTAGCTGGGCCAGTATTGGCATAACAATGTTCATATTATTCCAATATAGAAAAGATCGTCCCTAAAAAGTCGTGTACTCAACTCCTGTTTAACGACTCCGTTTATTTGAAAATGGTCGAAGTATCTGCTTACGGAAATAAGACAATACATCTTTATGGGGTTTTGCTCAATTACACGCTCCGAAGTATGCTTAACAAAGTTGGTGAATATCATGTTTAACCCATTTACACTGTAAGGTGTTGTAAGGTTATCAGTTGTGATCAAAATATTTGTCAAGACACAGATCATCCTTATCGGAATCTGTAAAGTTTTGCTATCGTGAATGCTTATCCAGCGACTTATTTTTTAAGATCACACCCTTTTACATCATTACCTAACAGCTTTCAAATTTTGCAACTGAAATGACGTCTTAGCGTTTTCTTTCGAGGGCTGATAGGAACAAGTTTTCCAATGAAATTGTATCAAACGTTCGTTGTGGAATTTTGATTTTGGCCATTTCGTTTGTACAGAGTTGTAGTCAAGTAAACTATGGAGTTCGGTTTATTTCAGTCTGTTATCTACAGATGACAATCGACAACATTTATTGTCAATACAAACGTATCTTAAATTCCGTTCACCTTTTACAAACATTTAAGCTAATAGTTTGGTATTAACATCACACGCCTAAAGCTTTAAACCAACATCGGTTTGCGAATATGGTAAATACATTGCTTTCTGTGTATAGATTGTGTTTTGTTTTCTTTGACCATTCGCAAAATATCGATCATTTCGATCAGGTTGCGGACTTTATCCATGGTGGTATCTTAACTGTCATTTATCCAATAAGATAAAGACTTCATCTTTAAATCAAGCGGATCATATGAGAGCCGTTTATCAGCAAAAAACATAGCCACTGCTTCCGTTTCCATGACAGCAGGCGATCGCCCGTCAAGAGCAATAACAATATTTTCTCGATGAATAACCTCGACGTTTACTTGGAACAAACATATTTACTTGCAGCGTCAACAAGTTTCCTTTCCGTTTCTTTCAGTCTTTTAAGTCATTTTAACAAAGCCTTTTCATGTTTGGGATCAATTGGACTTTGGCAATTCCATGGCCTATGCGATGATGTTCATTGCGCATTTAGGGCTTTTCCCATTTTTAGGTACATTATCGCCATGTCGATGGTTGTATGAGAGTCAATATTAAACTGAATCACACATATATAATAAATGACAAAATGCAATTCGTAAACTAAAGAGTGATGAATAATGAAGACAACTCTGACATTGTTCTTCGAAAAAGAAAAATTAAAATCGGCCCCTAAAGCTGCTTTAAAGCCTTAAAGTTATAAATATAACCATACAACAATTGGAATTTTGCACAGATTACATGTATTACAATATTTAAACATTTACATGTATGAACTTATATGATTTTGTATATATTACAACACACAGGTAAAACACAGGCTTGTTAAAGTCTGGCTTTATGTACAAGCTTAGTTCACATACCGTGAGTGTGTTCATTAAAAGTGTGATATAATGCATGCTTGGAGAAAGGACTTTCCATCAAAACGTTAAAGTGGAAGCGCTTCGTCTAAAACACTTAAAGTCACGAACGCTATAAAAACGTAAAATCGGTTTATGTCAAGATATCAAAACATAATCAAAGTGGTGAGATAATATGTTAAACAAACAACGTGAACACACTTGTTATTTAAAAAAAGAAACATTAGCGTAAGGACAATCGCGTAAGTATTAACATAAATAAATGAGAGAATGTAATCGTTACAGCAAACAGAGGGCTATGATGAACCTATGATACAAAAATGGATACGCATGGTCACCATAGCAAACAAACTTTGTGTCAGACGAAACAAAACATGTTTGTGTCACTTATCTCTGTTACTATCGAAAACTTTTTTACTGAAAAAGGTGCATATGTGGTGCATATGCCACACATGGCCGTCTATCCACATACCGAGTTTCATTCACCTGCCTTAAGTTCTTTTGAGTTATCACATGATCCGTATTTTTTCGACGGAAAGATGGACTTGATTTTAGTTTTAAATTATTTATTTAACCACAACAAACACATTTTGTTTTCCCACGAAAAAAACAAAATGCATATTCCCCATATATAGGACATGTATTTACATACCAAATTTCATTAGCCTAGATAAGAACTTTAATAATTGTGAGTTTCAGGATTCAGCTTTTAGTTTGTACTTATTTCTGTAACCATAGAAACCACAAAATGTGTCTATAGACAAAAACAGTAATAGCCCGCTTTCCATAAACCGAGTTCCATCAACTTAGCTCAAGTTCTTTTTGAGTTATTGTAGGATCCAAATTTGTCGGACGGACCGACTGACATACGGACGGACCGCTTTAAACAAACAATTCTCCTCGTACGGTGAAACCGGTAGGGGACAAATAAACTTGTAAAGGTCGTGATTTTACAAGCCCCTTCAAAAATATCCACTTGACAATGGAAAATGTTGTTGCCACTGTTTTTGTAAAAAAAAGTTGCATTGAAAAACAAACTGAAAGGGGCTGGGAGCGTTGGATTTAGGCATTACTGACCCAAATTCACCCTCTCCACTGCGGTACCTGTCACTCTCTATTATATCAGGATGATTTCATGAACAGGGGCATACACCAAGAAAGGAAGCAAACAGTGTTAAGGTAATAGGTTTCAAAATTTACCACGCGCGGAGCCTTAGCATCATTAAGCTATGCAACCAAATTTTGTTGGCGTACAAATGCAATAGGGTACATATCCGATTGAAACTCTGTGAATTACAGTCACAAATGATGTAAATGCTTTGTAAAGTTGTACAAAATAACTGAGAATGAAACCGGTACCCGTATCTTCTCTATTACTTGATTTGTATGGTACATGCCTCATATCTGTTATACATGTTATCTCTGCGTTGTAACACACACGTTTTCATGCCAATAAAGCCAGTAATACATGTACGAAGATAATTTTGTTTTTTTAATGCGTTTAAATCAAAAAGTGTTAAACTTAACCGTTGTAGCGTTCAAATAAAAATGGTTGATATGTAAAAAACTAAACAAAACATCTACATCAGTATTATCCCTTTACTCAAATAAACTAAAGCGATAATTTAACAAGTTATAAATAGATCATGAGAACTACATCATGCTTCCGACGCTGCCCGAAGCCCGTTCGTTTATGTTAGGATACTTTCGCGGGAAATACAAATGGAATGTTTTGTCCCACATTCCACATGTCTCGTTAAATCAATGTTACCAGACCGAATCTAGCGTTGAAATGTTGGCTTTTGCTATAAGGAACATTGATTTGTTTATGGGTTAACTTTATTTTACGAAGAAGTCATTGATTAGGAGGATTTACGGATCTTTAACTCGTATCTTGGACGTTGGAATAGTCTATCAAAATTATCACTTAAACACATTAAACCAACGATTTCAATTAACGATATACAATGCAAACAAATTATCACCACAATAAGCACTGTCTATGGAAATATGGGTTATCCATCAAGTAATATAAATACAAAGTTTTACGATAGTTGAGTATGTGTACGGTTTATAAATGAAAAAAGTTGCTGATACACCTACGTTAACATTGATAAGAATCATTCACAGGAAATGATAGGAATAAGTATGACTGAGTATAGGATATTACCCCAGTATTGTATCATAACTGAGTATATGGACACAGTATTGTATCATGATTTATGTATATGAACACAGTATTGTATCATGACTAAGTATATAAACACACTTTTGTATCATGACTGAGTAAATGAACATTTTGTTTTGTATCATGATTGAGTGAATGAACACAGAATAACATCATGACTTAGTATATGAGCACAATACACTTGGAGACTTTTCAAACGCAACACTTTTCAAACTAAAATATCTCAATTATTAGTTGAGATTTTGATTAAAAATAGTACATGTGACGATTTGACTACATTCTGACCATGATAACGATAAAATCATTCATCCGTTACGATCAAACGCTTTAGCACGTAGGTTATGTATGGTTTCATCTTTTTTGCACGTGGAAATGGTGAAACGCAATATTATTCAAAATGTATTTCAATTTCATCATTTTAGATGGGTTCTTACACCAGGAAAACATACAACTAATAAAAAAAGTGGATGGCTCATATAAATATTCAGAAGCGTATCCGCGCATTTTTTGGCATATTGCATGCTACCTACCCCACGTGCTAAAGCGTCCGATCGTCACGGATGAATGATTTTATCGTAATCTTGCACCGAATGTAGTCAAATGATCACAACTACAATTTTAAATGAAAATCTTTAATAATACGAGAGATATTCAAGTTTAAAAAATGTTGCGTTAGGAAAGTCTTAAATACACTTGCAGGTAACCTGCAATTTGCCAACATGCGCGATTGCGCTTCTGAATATTCATCTGAGCCATATATTTTGTAAAAACTAGTTTTATGTTATTCTGATGTAAGAACCCACATAAAATGATAAAATTCAAATAAATTTAGAATAATATTGCGTTTCATCTTTTCCACGTGCAAAAAGACGAAACTATACATACCCCACGTGGTAAAGCGTTGAGTCGTCACGGATGAATGATTGCTCAAAATGTAGTCAAATGATCACATTTAAAATTTGAAATAAAAATCTTTACTCATAACTGAGATATTCAAGTTTGAAATGTTTGCGTTAGAAAGGTCTCCAAGTGTATTATATCATGACTGAGCAAATGAACATAGTATTGTATCCTGCTGTGTAGTATAACACATAATTATATCATGACTGAGTATATGAACACAGTATTGTATCATGAGTGAGTATATGAAGACAATATTGTATCATGACTGAGTATATGAACACAGTATTATAGCATGACTGAGTATTTGAACACAATATTGTATCATGACTGAGTATATGAGCCCAATATTGTATCATGACTGAGTATTTGAACACACTATTTTATCATGGCTGAGTATATGAACACAGAAAAGCATCATTACAAAGTATATGAACACAATATTATATCATGACTGTGCATATGAACAAATCTGTGTATCATGACAGAGTATATGAACACAGCTTTGTATCATGACTAAGTATATGAACACACAAGTTGCATCATGACTGAATATATGAACACAATATTGTGTCACGATTGAAATTATGAACACAATATTGTATCATAACGGATTATATGAAAACAGTATTGTATCATTACTGAGTATATTAACACAATATTGTATCATGACTGAGTATATGAACGAAACTTGGTATCATGACTGAGTATATGAACAAAACTTTGTATCATGACTGAGTATATGAACACAATATTGTGTCATCATGACTGAATATATGAACACAGTATTGTATCATGACTGCGTATATGAACAAAACTTTGTATCATGACAGAGTATATGAACAAAACTGTGTATCATGACTGAGTATATGAACACAACTTTGAAGCATGACTGAGTATATGAACAAAACTTTGTATCATAACTGAGTATATGAACACAATATTGTATCATGACTGAGTATATGAAAACAACTTTGTAATATGATTGAGTATATGAACACTATATTGTGTCATGACTGAGTATATGAATAAAACTATGTATCATGATCGAGTATATGAACACAATATTGTGTCATGACTGAGTATATGAACACAATATTGTGTTATGACTGAGTATATGAACACAATATTGTGTCATGACTGAGTATATGAAAACTATATTGTGTCATGACTGAGTATATGCATAAAACTATGTATCATGATCGAGTATATGAACACAATATTGTGTCATGACTGAGTATATGAATAAAACTATGTATCATGATTGAGTATATGAACACAATGTTGTGTCATGACTGAGTATATGAACAAAACTTTGTATCATGACAGAGTATATGAACAAAACTTTGTATCATGACTGTGTATATGAACAAAACTTTGTATCATCAAAGAGTATATGAACAAAATATAATATAATGACTGAGTGCATGAACACAACTTTGTATTATGAATGAGTATATGAACACAATATTGTATCATGACTGAGTATATGAACACAATATTGTATCATGACTGAGTGCATGAACACAACTTTGTATCATGACTGAGTATATGAACACAGTATTGTATCATGACTGAGTATATGAAGACAATATTGTATCATGACTGAGTATATGAACACAATATTGTGTCATGACTGAGAATATGAACAAAACATTGTATTCATGATTGAGTATATAAACACAATATTGTGTCATGACCTAGTATATGAACGTAATATTGTATCATGACAAAGTATATAAACACAACTTTGTATCATGACTGAGTATATGAACACAATATTTTATCATGACGGAATATATAAACACAATATTGTGTCATGACTTAGTATATGAACGAAACTTTGTATCGTGACTGGGTATATGAACACAGAATTGTATCATGCGTAAGTATATGAACACAGTATTGAATCATGACTGAGTATATTAACAAAACTTTGTATCATGACTCAGTATATGAACAAAGAATTGAATGCAAATATTCGCGAATACGTTGGATATTTTCTTCAGTTCGTTAATTTTCCTTTGCACACACAAGGATGGTCTACATACAATCATCTGTGTAAGTGTATTGTTAACGCGTATTTGGTTAATATTGAACTACCTGTATAACACAATACATATGTATTTAGAGGGCTGTAAACCACGAATGACGAAAAAAGAAAAGTTCTTAAATATCGTTTTTTTTTACAATTATTAGTTTTTATTGATTAAAATATCACGACTGGTATATAATACGGGTCTATATAATAATTGACATCACCATCACTACTGAATTGCTCATCTTCCGATTCGTCTCTGTCTGATTTCCAGGAACATCTTCTAACTGCATCATCAAAAGTGTCATTGACGGACTTTTCCGATGCTTCTTCGTTTATTTCGCAATGAGGACATTGCATTGACAACTGACTGCCTTGGTCGGGACGTTCAGTAATAAGGCAGTTGTGTCATGGGCAAACGTGTAAGAAGAATGTTCATATGAAATGAACGTTGTCAATGATACGAGGGGCTTTAACCAATGATCACTACCTAAGTCATACCATTCTGTGCGATAACCAAAGCTCGGTATGATGGCAACTAAGTCCGCGTGTTTTAAACGGTTAGTTAATAACGCCGAATGTATACAATCGAGTAACCCAAGACTAATCGTAGCTACTTGAAGAATTCGTTCACTTAACTGGTTATGGGATAGTAATGCAAACAATTGTGGAAATAAACATTTTCTATCTGATATATTATACTGTGTCCATCGTATTAAGAACTGCAATCTAGTGTCCATAAAAACATAACGTAGTGTTTCGGTAGAGAAAATGTCCTCAATGAAATCCTTTGAAGCTTCAATAAGAGAATCATCTTCAAGAAGATCATCAAGATGTTTATGGAGATATTTTGTGGCTCGTGGACTGTTGAACTCGTACATCGATGCCATTTGAAGATGATGGATCACATTACTTTTATTCACAGGAATACATCGTGCAAGCTTTACACAAATAGATTTAAGGTTTGGCATCATCATAAATTCAGCAAGATCGAGTAACTCTGGAATATTGGTTTGGTTCATCTTTGGGCATTTCCCGTACAGGGACATTATGGCCATTTCAACAAATGCAGGGCTAGTGTTGCGAAATTCAACTGTTGCTAAAAATGCAATGAAAATGAAACATGATTATTTTCATACTTGTTCTGGTATTCTATTTTACGATTTTATAAACACACGCACTTCACTTATTTATTATGAAAATAGTAAAGATAGCAAATAGTAAAATAGTAATAGAAAAACTATTTAACATGTAATATATTTATAGCTCACATTTTGTTTTCGAAAAATGGTATATAGGAGAGGAAATGTAATCAACATATAATAATGTATTCCAAAATGATTTTTACATTATCATCGACTAATTGAGATTTTGGTTTTGAAAGTTTACCTGGGTCACGCAGAAGGTATTGACCATCTATCATACAATGAAAGAATTGACTCGTCGTTAGAATACTGGCATGGAACCTATTTGCCTAAAATATTAAACGGATGTCTTAATTTATAGCACATTATCACCATCTACCCATTGTGGTTATGCATATAGGTATTGTAATATCGGAAACGCGATAAATGTATCTTAATCGGACACTTGATAAATGTATCTTTTAATTTAGATAATTGTTAATCATTTAGTTTTTAACGTGTTCCATCTTAATAACAACAACTCCATATGACATTAAGTTAGCACTGATCAACTTCAAACAATATTTTTCTTTTAAACTTTAAGTATAAGTGCTCTATCTTTTGAAACACCGAATCCTAATTTCGCGATCCTTTCCGTATCGTTATTTAGCAACTAATAGTGCGATATGTCACTGATTTCGTTAGCTCGACTGCGCATAGATTGAGAACGCGGAACCGCGATATAACTTTTGTGATCTCGCATCGTTGTTTCGCCATATTGTGTCGTATTATCGGAATCTTGCATCGTGATATCGCGATCTCGCATCGTTATCTCGTGTCTTTGCGTCGTGTTTCCGCGCTAACCCTTATACTAGGAAGGTCGACAAAGGACAATCACGATGCGAGGTTGCGCGATTACAATGTGAAGGTGTGAGAATTCAATTTGAGATCTCGAAATGACGACGCGAATTTGAGAAAATACGATGCGAGATCGCGATATAACGATCAGTGATCTCGCATTGTTTTCTTACATTTTTGACCTTTGAAAAACTAAAGGAGAAACTTGTAAACACGATGCAAAGACGCGATATTACGACGCGAGATCGCTTTCTTGAATCATGTTCTCGCATGATCTCATGTTATAGCATCTCGCTCAATCGTAGCGTGTTCTAGCGTTATTTCCCTCGTAATTCAGAGGTCGAATATGTGAAACATTGAGTGGCCATACCAGAAAACCGTACCTTTTATTTTGTTGTAAGTGTGGATTGAATAACAAATGTAGCTGAACACAACATGGAGCTTACCATTGCATCACAACAATTGAAAACGAAACGGGACATATGAACAGTTGTATTATTATTGGTTGTGGTAGGTTTTGTTAAGAAATGTTGCAGTATAACGGCGAGTAAGTATGCTTAATTATGCATGAACGTAGTCTCTATTGTCGCATAAAATAATGTGTGTCGCCCTTAAATTGATACACACGATATTCAGAACGACAAAAGACACAGTGAATGTACATGTAGATAATGTAGTTATTGAATTATCAGAGTACGAGATTAATATCACATGATGTTCTTCAGCCGTTCAGATAACATATAATGAATTGGTTACATTATTTATGGTGAAATCGGACGCCATTCTCTGTCGCTGATAAAATTTATAATTACATTTACGTTATACTGTAAAATATGTGTGTGAGATTTAATGTTTGTACAGAAATTCTACCAGTACAGAAGGCAAACATCTGGAATCTTGACAAACGCGTATTCGACTACGCGCCCAGACCCTTAATTTAATGTAGTCTCCTGCTGTTCACTAGTAATACATTATTAACACACTTAAAGAAAACACTTGATGGGTATTATGATTAGAAAAAAGCATAAAGTGGTATAACAAATCGAGGATGAACATCGCTAGTTAACATGTATTTGTAATGTAGTGTCATGATATTAATATGCAAATATGTTTCAACTTACCCAGGTTCCAACTTTGATGGTGAAATCGCAAACTTGACTCTGCTCTTCAACCTGTCTCCACAAGGCCTCCCTAAAAGAGGTTGGTTTGAACAGGTCCGGGGTATCCATCTTTAAAACACACACAATGCAATACAATAATGCAAGTATTTATGTATTTTTAAATTGCAATTTGTTAATTTTATCTGCGTTTTTTCATATTAAAAACGTTGGTTTTAAAACATCAAACTTCTCTTCATAACATTTTTTGAATGTACACTTCTCGCGTTATACAATTTTCAGAACATCTATGTTTAGAAACATGTTAGTGTGTAATAATGAATGTTAAATCAAAAAAAGTCGTGGTATTTTTATGCAGTATGGTTTGTTCAAAGGGTTTTAGTCTAAGTAACTGTCAACAGATACGTTATCTTTATAAGTTGTAATAAGCAACCCATGCACGGACTTCATGGCGAAATACGGTATTTGCATTGTATCACGTCAAATTTCCAATACTAATACGTAGTGTACGCTACCTTTTATAATACAACATATACATATAAGAAGATGTTCATTAATTGCACAGTTTAGCTAACGCAAACGAAAGTAAATTCCTTATTGGTTTTAAATAAAATATGCAATATTTGATGTTAATTATGACTATGAAGAAGCTTTAATCCAGTATATCACGATACATGGTTAGAAAGATGAGGCCATGAGCAGAATAGATACCGCTTAAAAAAGGTATGGCCCAAAACGGCCTACAATCCCGCGAGCGTGTGACATTCTCCCAAATACTAATCCATATGATATGGTGACACTATTTCTTATAGATGCAAACACCCTCGATGACGAGACCACCAGTAGTGTATGTAACTTCATTCACATGTGTATTATGTAAACTTAATTGAAATGTGTTAATAAAACTAACAGGCGTTTGATTCGCATCTTTATACGTAATATTCAGATGTAAATTATGGTTTATGTTAATAGTACTTTACCTTATGTTTATATTGTGAATGTATATTTGCTTTATACTGTTTGTATCTTAAATCACTGAAAAGTGGAAATAAAGAGTATATGATACAACAACATTCATTAAAACAGTGTTTAAAAAATTATATGCATGATGCACCTAAATATTATCTTGTTATCAAACCTTTCTCTCGGGACTTCCGGTTTGCGCATGTTTAACCTCTTAGAAAATACAACCACTTTGTATTTAAATTAAAACCATTATGCCGTATAATGGCGTTTCGACCCAATAATTTACGGGGGAACAAATGTTATTGGATACATATAGAAAACATAAGTTTCCCTCAGAATAAAGCAGAACAATTTGTATTGGGAAAAGCAGATACAATAATATAAACGAGAAAATGAAATCACTTTTTATATCGGGTTTAACGTTACAAAATAGGCTTTTAATCTGTTTCTAAATCTTGTTCAATACTTGTATTCCTTTTTGTTTGGAGGAGATGCAATACATATTTAACAGTATAACTATAGATACAAGTTGACCACATGAAGGGTGTGTGTACACAACAATCAACAGACCACACCTCCTGTCACAAAATAGAAACCACATGGATCCTAAAGTGTCAATGTCATGTTTGAATGAGCAAGTCTTCAGCCACAGCTGAATCTGTAGCCAATGTTTGAATTCCTTCTAGGCCAGTTTTAAATCTGTATTAGGGTGTTCGGCTGAGTTATCTGTTAAGATACGTACAATTTATTAGCTTGTGTACTCATAAGTGTGTTTAAACGTTTTATTTGGATGTAAAAAGTGTACATTTATAAAAAAAAAATTCAGTCCGTCTACTTTTTGTTAAAACAACATCTACTCCTCAACCACTTGCCAGATTGTCACAAAATGTCACAGATATTATCCCCTTTCAAAAGATGTTCAAATCGTACCTGTCCGCTAAATATGTAGATCATCAGGGCTTTCATATACTTTAAAAGTACAAATTATTGAATAAAAAAAGTGATAATCGGTGGATATTGTTTAAATATTCCCTCTTATTTAAAAACTGGACATTCCTATGAGGGGACATGATTTGCTCCGCTGAACTTCCAATTCTATTCTATACATATCCGCAGGTCGATTCGAACGTTGTGAACTTGGTATAATTTTATATATAATTGTGTGTCAATGCTTACGATGTTATAGTAATAAAAACGCTATCAGAAATGTCGTTATTATTTTCAATACTATTATGACATTTACTATTAAAATTAAATGTTCATTTCAGTACCAATATACATATATGTAGGCTTCACTTCTAAAAAATATAAAGAAGCTGCATATTTCAACATATCTTTCTTAAATAAGTAGCTTGCTGTAAATTCTAATCTCGAACGATGTAGCGGCAATCGAGATTTGGACTGGAGACCATAAGTGTACACATCGTTGTCGAAATGTCGTGGATAACAATCAACCATCCTCGAGTGGAAAAATATAAATTGTAGGTCCAATAGCATTGAAGCGTGTTCGATCCCCGTGAACGTGTGTCTAAAAGTATTATCTTTTCCGCAAAAATATTTGTGCATACATGCGCTTCATTGTTGCACAAGTTGAACATGGTCGTGTCAAATTTATTTATAGGAAACACATGCTCCATCCAAACAATTAATTTTTTTGTCTACTGTTTTTGTGTGAAATACCAAGGAATATTGACAGCCATATTTCGCTTGTGTGATTGTATATGATTAATCTTTTGTTGCATTAGCTGAAAGATTAAAAAATATACCTTCGCCCGTCTTGTACAGATCTTCTATAAAAACAACCTATGTTTGCACCGTTGTCGATTTCTATGTTTGACGAATAGCATATGACATAGCAAGAGTCTTGAATGAAGCAGAAACAAACGCAAGAAGTCGGCACCTTGATGGAGACTGGCGGCCTTCACAATTTATCATTTGATCTGATTTCTAGATTCTGGTTTGAACGTTATTACCCCGCTGTTTTCCTATCAGTTACTAAATGACAAAACCGTGATATGTCTAAACCGTGAACACCAAGACCAGTCGGTACTTTGTGAATGTTCTAAATTGAGAAAAGTCTTGTAAAAGATTTTTAAAAAAACGCTTGCTCTCTGATACATTACTGCATCTGGTTAAACAATTTAACCTCGTGTTCATCGAAACATCAAGAAGATTTCATTTGCGAATATTTCTGCAATGAAATCATGTGCAACTTGCATAAGAGAATGATCGTGCATAAGACCATGCATTTTGACATGACTCAGCATTTTTTTATTCGAACATTTTAGAGTTCATTCACAAACATAGCTTTTGCACACGAAATATAATGATAACACACGAATATAATAAGAATATATCGTTAAAATAGGAATTCAAAGACGCATACGGATTGTCCAAAAATCAGAAAAAGAAGTTTTTCCTATCTAGTCCACAACTTTATAAGATCGAAAACAGCAGACTGCACATCGACCTGACTTCACAACTAGTTGTTTGGTCTAAACTCTTCCTATTTGTACATTTAACAAACTCAAAACTAAAATATCAGTATGTTGTTTTCATTCTTTTGACGTCTTTATTTATCAAACCAAGACATATTGCTAGTTCATGTGAAACAGTAGTTAGCAAGAAGTGTTCCAAAGTATTAAATTATCCTATCTGTATATACACCTTAAACCTATACGAGTTTAAATGCGTGATCAATAGATAAACATTAAGTATTCAAACTATGATAACACAATTTCCGAAAAGTTCAAACGCTTAATATATACCAGAATATGAATATACGTGTTCACCGACTTAGATTGAAATACTACTTAGAAAATATACTTGATTAATTAAGAAATAATCGACGGGTAACCGTTGGTTATTGCGGTAATAACCAACGGTATGGAGTTCCGATGCGTAGGAATTAAACCACGAGGGCGTAGCCCGAGTGGTTTGATAACAAGCATCGGAACGACATACCGTTGGTTATTACCGCAATAACCAACGGTTATCCGTCGATTATTTCGATTCTACGACAATTCCACCGCGAAAATGTGTTTCAATAACATCCGAAATATAGTATCCGAATTATATGCTACATTATCCAATGTGCCTTTTCTTCTTGTTAAAACTTATTTTATAAACAGAAAAATTGAATTAACTTTGCTTCCAGTGCATAAGTTCGGTTATAAGTACTTTAAGAAGTAAAGAAACAAGATTTTGTAAGTTTATGCGGTAGAATAGATTCACGCGCTTTGCGAGGAAAACAACCGTTGGTATATCGGGATAATAACCCACGGTAAGCTCCCTTCTCATTCTAATTCGCAGGCGTTGGTTATTGATATGTGACTGTGGTAGAATCATTGAATACATAACATGTCATTAACATTTTTTAACATTTTTTTTTTAACATAACACGTTCCAGCAATTATTTAAGTTTACAAAATTGTATCTCATAAAACAGATAAATACAAAGATATATACCGATAATAATTTAGTTTTTACACAACGGGCGTCCTAACAAATAACCTAAGAAAGACAATAAATATTTGCAATCAGCAAGACTAGACTAAGAATGATTAGATAAACGCTGATGTGTGTGGTTTGTTAAAATCAAACAATACTTTAGGTTGAACACGTACTCCGTTGTGAAAGATAAACGTCGTTCTTGCAGGGTATCACTACAGTACATGGTAATGTACATAAATTAATTTGATAAACCATGAAACGTATATAGCTGTCACACGGTTAAAATAAACTTGACACTGCCCCGTCTGTACACGAGTTGTAACATGGATTTCAGAGACAGTTTCAAACCCAATTCAACACGAAAACATCTACAGCAGCAAGTCGAAGAACAGAGCAGAGTGTGTGATGTAACTGTCAAATATGGGGCATGGGTACGTACTTTCTTTTTAACATCTTCAACCACTTACACTTCCTCTACAACAACAACAACAACACCTACCACTTCGACTCCAACTCCTCCTACTCTTCCTACTTCTCCTACTCCTCCTACTCCTACGCAGACTCGTCCTCTTACTCGTTCTCCTCCTACTCCCGCTCCCTATACCGCTACTTCTACTGCTACTGCTACTGCTTCTGCTACTACTTCTACTATTACTACTACTACTACTACTACTACTACTACTAATACTACTACTACTACTACTACTACTACTTCTACTACTACTACTAATTGAAAATCGTAAGAGGTCATTCTGTGTCAAGACTAACCAGCTAATTATAAAGATATCATGCGGAAACCAATACGAGCTTCTTTCAACTGATGACCTCAAAATTAATAAGCCGAGTTTTTTCCTATCAAGTAACCACTCTACCAATTGTAAGAGATTGTGCTGTACTAATTATGTGTTATCAGAACCTTTGACCTTGTGTCCTCGAAATTAAAAGTCGTCTTTCCTTCCTCACAGGTTATCACAAGACTGATATACATGGTGATTTATCAAAGCATTCTCAGGATACTGTGTGGCATTTACTGGTTCAATCCCCCGTGGTCTTGCGATTTGACTTTAGTAACCATAATACCAATGTGCATGGTTGTAAACCAAAGCGTTCTGTATATATCTAGAAGAAATAAATGGTTTACGAACCAAACGTTCATCCGGGACACCGAAGGACAGTTTCAAACCAATATAACCATCGCTGTTTCAATTTGGTTCATAATTATGTATTCATGTGTAGTCATTCCTACGGATTTCCGTTTGTCTTTAAAACTAGATATTGCGATGGCTAGAAAAGTACTGAAGAAATATGGATAAGAACTGTTATTCTAAACAATATGGACATGGTAACAATTAAGCGCTCATCTGATTTCACAAACACGATTGTTGATGACTTGACCAGGTGATCTAGTTTTCTACCCAACTTGACCCTGTTTCAAATATGATCTAAATATTGTAAAGATAAACTTTCTGATCATGTTTCAACAAGACTTAATCATCAATGTGGCTTCAGAAGAGGTACTAACCTTTTTGTTTTTATATATTGCACGGTGACCTAGTTTATCGACGCACGTGACACAAATTGGCCAACATATTGTCAAGACGAACATTCCGACCATTTTCATCAACGTCATAAATGTGACTTCTTGAGTGGTAACAAGTGTTTTCTCAGATTTGACCAGGTGACCTACAAATTTTACTTATTTTCATCAAGAGTTAGTTATAAATTTTGCCTATAAAGTGGTTTTTAAGGTTTTACCTGGGCTGAAGTTATGTATTGTTTGCCATGCAATCAAACCTTGTTTTGTCTTTGTTTGGTTTTTAGATGAAACGCTACCACTTGCACGTTTTGATGGAAAGCCCTTTCTTCGAGCATGCGTTTGAACACAAATATCGGGAACACACGTACGGTGAGAATATTTTGTTCATAAAAATACTTTCATAGATTTCTGCTTAGTTATGTGTATCCAGTTTTATCTGAGGAAAAACTATATGAGCACTTATATTCGGGATTTTGTAAATGTAAATACTATGTTTAAAACGAATATATTCATGTTATTTTTCTTTTAATATGAACATTTGAACATAATTACCACAGTGTGCGATCGGTAGCAGGATGCTCACGAATGCCTTACAATGATCAATTGTAGGATCTTTCCGGCCTTTATTTAGAATGTCTTTTAAAAATAACGTTTCCGGTTTTGTCTGCATTATGTTTCCTTTCTTACTTTTCTTTGGCTTCCTTTCCAATAATTTTTACGTTTTTTTTTCTGATTATCAGGCGCGGTTGAATTACACGTGGGTTCTCCAACAACAATTGACATGGCGATAATGTTCTTGTATGGAAAGATTCCTACGCTCTCCATAGACAACATATCAGAAGTCATGGGTCTGGCCGAGTTTTTATTGCTCCCAAACATGAAAAGGCTTTGTATAAACTGGCTTCAAACAGAGAAATTATCAGAGTCCAATGTTGTTGAAATTTTACAATTGTGCTCAATGTATGAGTTTAACATTGAACATGTATATGACTTTATCGAGTCACGATTATTAACACTCCTTAAATGTGATCCCATGCTAACACTTATTCCGGAATCAATAGCGATTTTGTTTTCCGATGAACGTCTTTCATATGTACCATTAGACTTAAGGATACAATTTATAACGCGATGGATAGATCAAAGGAAAACGTCAAGAACGGATGAAGTCAAACAATTGACGACCCTTATTGACCTACCACAAATAAAAATTGAGCTAGGACGACTCGCTAACCAAAAGAGACTTTGTTTGATAACATTTTCTCAAAACGCTATTGTTTCAATACTTCATGCATATTGTTTCAACACTCAACAATGGCTCAATTTGCGTTTACATACTCCGTTGAGAATAAGTGACAATGGACGTGTGCATGCAAACGGATGTCAAGTAATGCATTATAATGACCAAAAGAAAGTTTTGTATGTCCAAGACCTAGAATTAGGGAAATCATGGTGCATCGCTGTTGAATACGACGACCCAACACTCAAATTATTTTTTAGTGCATTAATTGTAATAAATAACATCTGTTATTTTATTCTAACAACCAGAAATACTTTTAACAAAGGGACATCAACTGTTCAAATGGGAAAATTTACTCACAACAGTGATGCAATCCAGTTATCCACAGTTTGTGTGTTAACGGGGAGATTAAAAAACTGGTGTGTGAATTCGTCAAATATGATAGCAATATTTACGGTAGTAGAATGTATTGAACTGAAGTTCAATATCTACGATACGAAATCCTCCGAAACCTATGATGTTTCGTATCTTACCTGGGTAAATGGTTCATATAGTCTGGAGGTATTTGGTATAGACCAAGGATTTTCTGTTTTAGAAGGCGATAGAATAAACATCATAAGGTATCAGAAAGATGCGAATATGTATGTCTCATTTGCTAAGATCCCTTTTACGGTATACTTGAGATATACATTCATTGGCAATACGGTTTATCGCTATTTATGGAAAGACGCGAAACTTGAATCAATCGAGCTCAACCGTTTACTGGAACCGAATCCTGTACCAAAGGAATGGAGATGTATCGATTTATCAAAATAACTATGTTATGCACGAGAAGAATCTTTATTTCAAAACCTTGCATGTATGAGCATTCCCATGACGTCACCTATCTGCCATTTACAATGCCCGCACTGCCACATGCTAGATAGAGAATTAAGGAAATGACAGTGGCTACATTAGCACGGATATACAGGCAACCTCATCGAGTCCGACAACGAGTCAGACGATGATTGATTCAATCCGTGTGCATTTTACTGGTGAACAACAACGGAATGTTATTTATTATCATATTGTCGAAATCACTTTAACGTGTATATTTATTTTCTAGCATAATTATATCAAATGTTTGTATGCTACTTTTGATTTAAACATAATTTTGCCATGAACGTGCCGATATCAATAAATTGAAATTTGATATATACCAATCAATTTGTTTGGAACGATCTCTGTTTTGGGATTCTTAATACCATGTGCGGGTTGAAGTGGTAAACTTCATTCATTATGGTCATGATTGACAGTATGGAAAACAAAGATAAACGAATACTGCTCAAAACATGGGGGCCGCTGCGTCTGCGTTCATGACAAAATTATTTTTGAATCATCTAATAACTGTGAAACAAACATGCAAAAATTGTCAGAAGAGTGACCGTGTGTGTATTGAATGGAAAATTAGATGGATGACATATGTCTTAGGTGGCGTGTAAACGCGATGGCATATGTCGGCCTATTAACATACTATCTGCACGAGATATGTCCGGGCAGACATGTGTCTTTTGTCGAAAGCAATAAAAAAATCACTTTAACGCGCATATTTATTTTCTAGTATATATAATGTTTGTATAATATTTTTGTGTTCTCAATTATAAATTACAATTATATCAGTATGTATGTTTTCATTTTCGCATTTTTTTTACAATATCTTCTTTTGCATTCGTGAGTTTAATGGTCTGCATGTATTGAGGTGTTAGTTTTAATGTTTTATTATCTTTTTAAAGAATGTTTGATTGTATGTATTTCTCATTTGTTATTCTTCTTATTTGGTATTACTTACATTTGCTTATTTGCACAGTCATGTGTGATGTATTAACTTTTATATCGTATGAAATGTTAATACTGACTGAAAATATATCTGATTGTGTAAAATAAAATCAGCGGCTCAAAACACTTACAGCCTCCAACGCGCCTCTTATACTAAGTGTTTGGGACTTTTTGTTAATTATTTGTTTTAACAATATATATCAATTTCTTCTTCCTTTATGTAAATTTCTACCTGCAAAACATTATAAAACAATAAATCAAAATTCAATCAAAAACATATTTATGCGAACAATGTATAGAAAATAAAATACTAGTTTCTAACAACAGCAGTCATTTTCGTAATCATATAATAATTTATCAATAATTAACTAATGATTTGTCGCTCTTTTTATGCCGCAAGAAATCTCTTTGAAATCAGACTCAATTGAGTCTCTATGATAGCGGTGAAACTATGGGTTCATTTCAGAGAATATGTCTACATAGTCGAAACAAGAAACAACAAGCAAATTCGTTGAATTGATATCCCCCGCCAAATAAATGTTGTTTATGGATGGGTGCAAATCTCTTGCTATATAGTATAATCCTAAAACAAATGTTAATTGTAGGGTAATTGCTTCTGAGATATAGCCCTGAAAAGTTACATCAAACAAAAACAACAAATGGTAATAACTCTTAATTTTATTTAAGGAAGTGTAGGGTTATGGTTCTTTTGCAAGGCAATTATACTTGATTGATATATATGCAGCCACGAAGTTTCGTGTTGAAATATTGTATCGTATCTGAGATATAACTCTGAAAAGTTGCATCATATTAAAACAACAAGGTGCAATAACTTTTATTTAAGAAAGTGTATGGTTATGGTTCTTGCTAATGGCATTTCTTCTAATTGCTCTCTACACACCCTTGAAGTTTCATGTTGAAATCTTGTATCGTATCTGAGATATAGCCCTAAAAAGTAACATCATACAAAAACAACAAAGGGCAAAAATTTTTATTTAAGAAAAAATATGGTTATGGTTCTTAAGCATGGCACGTCTACTCATTGATATCTACACAACCATGAAGTTTCACGTTGAAATCTTGTATTGATTCTGAGATATAGTCCTGAAAAGTTACATCATACAAAAACAACATAGGCAATAACTCTTATTTAAGAAAGAGTAGGGTTATGGTTCTTGTGAACGGCAATTTTTCTCATTGATATATATACACCCATGAAGTTGATATCTTCTATAGTTTCTGAGATATAGCCCTGAAAAGTTTGTGACAGACGGACGGACTGACGGACGGACAACGCCAATTCCATATCCCTCCGCCTTTGGCGGGGGATAATTATTAAGTACCATTAGTGCGTTAACTCGAGAAAAGTCAAATATTCATAATAATTGTTCTTTTTTATTTGATTCAATTTCCGTCAAAATTAGATGCATTGTATATCACTAGATCTTAATCTTATGTCTACAACTGAATTAGTATTTGATATGTGTAGATTTTTGTCAATATTAATATAAAAACAAAACAGTTGTTTTCAAGCTTCGGAAGAAAGATTTAGTACTGGAACGTACACGGATAAAATGTGATTACTTTAGTACATGCTTGTCTGACGCTGTTGTTGCGAATGACGTATTGCTATGGATTGCTATGAACAGAGTACTTAAGTCATTTGAAATATTCGAGAAGGTCTTGTTCATATGGCTTCTTTGAGCTGTGGTCTGTTTAAGCTCACCGGAGCCTAGCGTGCTCGTCCGTAAGTCCGTGTGTCCCTATGTCTGTGAACTTTTCCTTCAAACGGCATCGTATTGGCCACAGAATCGGACGAAACGTCACCGCAATATTTCTTAGCTGGTCCTCTAGAAATGTGTACAAATTGTTCGTTGATTTATGATGGCACGGGGCATAAAAATGGGTTTAAAATGAAAATTTCAATATTCTTTTCTGCAATAGTCAGAGATTTTATATTTGGTGTGTTGCATCTCCAGACGGACGGACTGTTAATGCCAACCTACCCGGTAGTTTTTTATTAAAATGACAAAGCCCAGATCTGTAAATATTGTTAGGTTGCATCGTATAGTGGAACTCGACTAAGTTTGTTCATGTAATGCCAGTGTAGTCAAAGTAGACCCAAACCAGCGGTCTCGAGTTTTACACCTCTTAGCTACAGCTTCTATGACAATGCACTGAGCAAATTGTACACAGAGTGCTTTTATGTTTGGTATGAGCAAGAATTCGGCAAGATTGAACAACTCGTTGATGATTGCTTCGCTCAGGGTAAGGCACTTGCCATACAGGAACAGTATAGTCATCTCAGCAGATGAAGCGCCCGTGGCTGTTAGCTCGATGCGTGCTTAAAATAAAGTAAAATACAGAAATGTCAAACATCTTACCATACAATTTCGAAATGCATAATTCCAATGATATGGAATAGCATTTTGTAAACAAAATATATTATCACATGGTTAAAAACTGAGTGATTAAATACCAAAGTTTCTAGAAAAAAAAACATATACACTAGTTGTTACTATTTTTAAGTCATCGTTTCGTGACAATATCTACAAATATGATAATGTTTTAGCAATTAATGTTACCTGGCTTGCACAACATGAACTCGCTATTGACGACACACTGAAAGAATGGACTCGCCATCATTATACTAGAATAAAACCTCTTTGCCTGAAATACACAAATAAGCTATTTGCATTATTTCGTAGTGAAAGCTATCTTAGTTTGACTTCCTATAAATCCATATGTACCGGAAACCCGCTGTGGTCACAGGACAGCGACCGCGACCCTTATCATTGGTGATCAGTAAACAGATGCAGAGAAAGGCTGTTATAAGAGAAAAGATATAAAATTTAATATATTTTTTGGTTTGTCAATACACGGAGCGAAATACCCATGGAGGGCCCAGACATTCATTTCAATATGCCTTTAAGGTATAAAAGCCCTGTCCCCTGGCCATCACGTACATATATTATACTTGAGAAAGTAGCGTCCCTAAACAGGAGCACAATTCTTGTTATTATTATTTGGACAGTCATCAGTAACAAAAAAAGTTCAAACTGATTTCGATGCATCCACAATTCATAAGATGATAGCCAAACAATCGATGTCTTACCCAGTTCCCAACTTTGATGGTGAAATCGCATACATCACTCTGATCGTCGACCTGTTTCCATTAGGCAGCTTTAGTAGAGTTTGGTCTCAACGTGTCCGCTGTTTCTATCGGTTGCTCAAAACTTTAACGGCCAGTTAAGCTAACAGCCGTTAATTTTTGGATCAAATTATTTATGTGACTTATTTGTTAACCTTTTAAAATACATGTTAATTGTAAACACATTTGTTTGCTTTAATAGTTTGCATATGTCTTATAAAAACATTGCTTTTAAAATTAGTTTTATTTGGGTCTCAAGTTAACAGACCGTTACCTTAACTGGCCGTTAAAGTTTTGAGCAACCGGGTCCTGGCCTTCTACAATATAGGATACACAAAGGTTGGATAAAGTGATTGTACCCCGAATACACATAGTTTAATCTAACTGAATAAGCGAATATAAGTTATTGTATTCAAGATTTATTTATTGCAAGGTAATAACACATAACGTTTAAAACATGTATACATTCAATACAAATAAATAAACTGTGTGAAAGTGTACGCACACTTAGCCCACGTGGTCCAATTCGGTCTTTTTTTAGATCTCCTTTTAGCAAAATTTAAAACATAATAGGATAGAAAATTTGCAATTACGTTTATCCATTCGGGTATGAATGTATATCGATAATACTAAGTATTTGCTAAAACACATTTGATTTATTAAAAGACTGACAAACACAATATGTAAGATGACATCAAAATACTAAACAGGTTAACAACTCGTTTGTATTTGGTTAGATTCAATCGACAAGGATTTACAGTTATGTCAAGTTTAAGCAAATGAAATTAAAAACAAAACTTAACGTTAAGACGAGGCGTTTGGAAATGTGCCACACATTTAAATCGATAATTATTACATTTTCATTAACCACGTGCAACTTTATTTATCACCTACTTAAACAATAATTGTGTAACCATTACCTCGTTTATCCTGTGTATGAATGCATCAGTAACACTATGATGTGTGTCTACAACTACTTATTTTCGAAAAATCTATTTTTAAAAACATGCAATGGCTGACCCGTTACATGTTCAAAACAAACAATATGTGTAGATAAAGTCTACCTCGTTTACGCATACCGGGTAAAGATCGACTAGCGTATAATTCATATCAACCTAAACACGTTAGGAAAGATAAAGGCACAAATCAGTTCTGTCCAGAGTTATGATTAAATCATGGAGTATGGGACAAGTTTAGAGCCCGATTCAATTCGAAAACTTTTACAACACCAGGTTGAAGAACAGAGCAAGGTCTGTGATGTTACGCTGAAGTCTGGTAAATGGGTATGTTTTACAAGTTATTTTATTATTTTACAACAACTTATTACACTTCTGCTACTGCAACTGCTACTTCTTAAAGATTTACATCTAGAACTACAACAACAACATCAACATCAGCATCAACAACAACATCAACAACAACAACAACAACATCAACAACAACAACAGCACCACCGCCACCACCAGCACCACCACCACCAACAACAACATCAATTACAAAAACAACAACTACAACTACAACTACAACACCAACAACACCAACAACATCACCAGCAGAACCACCACCACAACTACTACTACTATTACTACTACTATTACTACTACAACTACTACTACTGCTACTACTACTACTACTACTACTACTACTACTACTACTACTACTACTACTACTACTACTACTACTACTACTACTACTACTACTACTACTACTACTACTAC